>JAGEOH010000789.1:0-27883 GCA_032207245.1 Pardosa pseudoannulata | reverse complement strand
CGTCAAAATGAAGACTTTGGCAATTTCAAAGTTGAATGATTCAAAATGTTCGGCAGCCGTTAATAACAGGATCTATTTTGCTCCGATTACGATTCAATTTAGAACTGAACGATCTAACTAGTAAATGTAATCAGGAGCAATCATCATGTACTTTTAACTTGATAAAATTATTGGTGAAAAGTGCAATCTGTAAAAAGTCCAATCTCGAAAAATAGTATGAAAAATATTTTTTGTAAATTCTAGGCAATAGAAACTGTTTTTGTTTATTCTTTTATTAATAATTAGTGAATTTTTATATTAAATGTTGTCTTTGATAAATTATACTCTTTTATTTACGAGGAGCATCCACAAAGTAAGTTTTCCTATTTAAAAGAAAAAAATAATTCACACTTTCACGGAAATATTTATTGGCAACAAGTACAACAATGTTTCAGCTATTTTTCAACATAGCCACCACCAGAATTGAGACACTTGTCGTATTGTGGGATCAACTTTTGTATACCTCTGTCGTAGAACTCTGCCACCTGTGAATGAATGGAACCATCCTTCCTGTCCCAGAACACCGTGCACATCCCTTTCCGTACAGACAGCGTCTGTTTGAATTTGGTCCTGACCGAAGACCCACTATGCCAATGCATGGTCCGTTGCTTGGTTTCCGGGGTAAAGTGCGAAATCCAAATCTCATTGTCCGTGATGATCCTGTCGAGGAACTCGTCGCCGTTATCGTGATACCGTAGCAGAAATGTCAGTTCTGCTCCTAAGCGTTGAGTTTGTATTCGGGTATCAGTTTCGGCTCATAGACCTGACAGAGCTGGCGATGAATTTCAATTGGTGTAATGCTTTATGCATTCAAGATCACCGACCGAACCTTGCAGGAGGGAGAAGGAATTAGAGTTTCCATTTCGGACCACTGCTACCCTGCTACTGGCACGAATCGAGACTTGTCCAGCTGGCATATGATTAATACGTCATAAATCTGTTAAACACGCGCAATTGACATAGCTATTTACGTTTACTTTAAAGGAGAAAACATTGGGAAACATACTTTCTGGGTGCGCCTCGTACATTAACTAAGTCAAAAATTAAAATGAAAGCCGTGATCAAAGATTAGTCAATTTAACGGGTGTGGTAAAACTCAATATATATTTAACATCAATAATTCTAATGACACGGATCTGTGTCAATAGTTTCAACCTTCCGGGAAATGAAATTAGCAGCTACAACCATAATCAATTACATAACTCCAAAACTAAAAATTATATAGTTTTAAAACTTTAGACATTTCTTCACATGATAATGTAGAATGTTCCTTGGAGCTATTTTTAAGTACGTGCTTTTAATATTTTTTTAACATTTTTAAAAATTATTTATCACTATTTTATCAATACAATATCCTAAAAAAATATTTTTATGTTAATATTGCATTGAATATTTTAGGCGTAAATTATAGAGTAACTTTTTAATAAGACACAGTTTTAAATTTAAGTAAATAGTTCTATCATGGTTTAATTGTTTATGGTTGTTAAAAATATTAGGTAATGTAGAAATAGGACAAAAAACAAAACAAAAGCAAAACAAAAAAAAAAGCACTAGAAGAGACTTCGTTATCCAAGATTGTAAACATGGAATGAATTTTATTTCTTACCCTTTCGTGGTTTACAACTTTATCTAGCCTCTTGAATTCTTGTGGATCATCTAAATAGGAAGAAAAATCTCATAAAAAATGAACACCAGGAAAAGTTTAAAATACCTGACACAAAAAATATAAGCAAGTACATATCTACCTCTAGCAATCGAGAAAAAAATAATAATTAATATAATAATAATTATTATTATAACAATACATAAAAATTCTAGCTATAGGAAAAAAGTCTCATAAGAAGCAAATACCAGGAAAATTTTTAAAATATCTGGTATAAAAATATAACTAAATGCACATTAATTTCTCGTAATAAGGAAATTATTATAGAAGAAAATAATAATTATTAAATATAATAAATAATAAATAATTAGTAAAAGTAATAAATAATAATAAGCAATAATAAGTAATAATAATAAAAATTCTTGATATAGGAAAAAAAAGTCTGTTAAAAAGTTTGAAATGCCTAGTACAAAAAAAAATGTAAGTAAATACCCATTAATTTCTTGTAATAGGAAAAAATTATTAAGTAATAAATAATAATAATAATAAATAATAATAATAATAAAGTAAAAATTCTCGCTATAGGAAAAAAGTCTCATAAAAAACAGACATCTGAAAAAGTTTAAAATACCTAGTATAAAAAAATATGTAAGTACAGATTAATTTCTAGCAATAAACAAATGAATAAAACGCTCATTTAGCCTTTTTCTTTTCTTCATAATTAGTTACGCATCACCAGTTTGGTTGTATGCAGTTGATACTAATATCAAAATTTATATTGGGTCACTAAATATATATATTTTTTCTTTTTTTGCATAACGTAGATGGCAATACAGGCACTGTATGCCCATACAAAACTGCGAAACTGTTACCCAATTAGCATTACCCGGATAGCACATGTAACTTAAGGTACTGTAACTTATCTGCTCCCTGTTTTAGGTGACACAATGAAGAATCAGGTGTTTCTTGAATAATTGATTTATTTACACCTCTGCTATATACATCATTTCTATATACACGAAAAAAAAATTATATCACAGGTATGAGTTCGTCATAACAGTTATAAGTATCATGAACAAAGCCTGCATTCATTTCAATAGATTTTGTTCATAGTTTGGAAGTTTAAAAAAAAATACTTTCCATTTGTTTATGCTTAACGTTTAATGTATGTAGAAATGTGTCCATATGCAGTGTGCATATTTCCACTTGCCGATTATGTCATCAGGTAATTAATAATACATTTTGCTTATTCCGATGTCAACTTACGACAAATATGTACAATTTATCGTTTCTTTGTCGTTAAATGATTAAAGATCATACGATAATTATTACGAGACCCATCTATTATTCACATAACTCCTCGCCCAAGTTGGTAGCCAGGGTCTACGGTGCCAATGTCAGTTTTTGAAACCAAGGATTTGGTTTAATTTGGAGCAGTACGGTCTGCTTTATTGCAACACAACAGCTAATGAGACCGGGACCTACTAATTAAAGCCGATTCCGGAAGGCTACAAGCATCTATGCTGCAATGGGATTCGTACTCACGTACACCGGTACTGAAGATCAGCACCTTAACCATTAAGATATCGTCAAACAAAGGGCATTGGGCGCCAAGCATATGTCTCGGTTTTGTTATCAACCTTACGCTGTTCCCCTATTTCCCAAGCATGTTTGGTCCTCCGTTTACCCACTGAAAGGATAAAAGGCTGAGTCAAGATTCATCTAGTACTAGTATTGCAATATCAAACAGTTAACAAATTGACGAAACATCCCCTATATAATAATAGCCTAAGTTGTCTGTCCTCGAATTTATGAAGCGGTTGGACCTGGAATGAATAGAGGCATCCAAGTTGTATTGATGAGTTAGGGTTAGCAAAATTCAAAGCGAGTTAGAAAACGTTCGAAATCCACATCTTCCTCCCATTTTCGAGTATTTAATGCCATTATTTCAATCTCTGTTGTCCCCTGTTAAGAGCAGAACATTAAATTTCTCAATTTATCACATAATAAATAGGTAAAAGTAACATTATGACTTCATCCCTTTAACCATCTCATTGAATCATTTCTTATTTTAAATTATTTAAATATCGTCGGCATTATTTTTATACTTTTTATCCCTGAACTTAGATATGACGTCAATAATTTTCTTTTATATTTGGCTTAACTAATGGATTAGGTACATATGTGATAATTTTTAGTTTAATCATAGATTAATTTTCTTTCAATGAAAATTTTATCACCGGTATTAACAACAAATTCTTGTCGTAAAAGTCTAGGAGTCTATTTCGAGGACTCATAAATATCTAGCTTTTAAGTTATATATCTTTCAAAATGAAGAAGTTTGTTCGTTTGTATTTTATACGTAACCACACGGTTTGCAATCTATTCGCTTCATCAGTCATACATATACCACCAAATGATTACTGTCAGTATTAAAACCTCTGCTGTCCATCCTATCCCGTAGTATGACAAGATAAATTAAAGTTAGCAACTAACATGAGGTCAGTAAAGATAAACAAATTATTGAGTGTGTACCAGATAATTCTCAGCCAAAAAACAAACCATTTTTTTTTTTTTTTACCAGCCTCATAGGGTAGTTTGCAATTCTAGAATATTAAAAATTTTACTGATCCCGTTATATGACGGGTTATATGCTATCCTCTACATAATACTAGCCTAAGTTGTCTGTCCGTCTGTCCACGAATTTATGAAGCGGTTGTACCTGGAATGGATACAGTATCCATATTGGATTTTTTATGAATCAGGGTTAGCAAAATTCAAAGCGAGTTCGAAATCCACCGTTTTCGAGCATTTAATGCTATTATTTCGAGCCTTATTCTCCCTCTTATTCTATACTAAATTCATTCTGGATAGGATGGCGAGGGCGGAGAGTAATATATAAACTGGACTGTTTTTACTCGACCCTCATGTACTCTAATTAGTTATTACAACGCGTATAGCCCTGGCACGTTCGGTAGAGGGTTTGCCCACTTGATCGTCGTACCTCTCGGATTGATAGTTCTGTCCCTGACGCAACCAATTTTTTCAAAATGTCTAATTCATTTAATATTTTCTGCTTTTTTTTTAAAATTCTTATTCCTAAAGTTGTTTTATTATTTTCAAAAATTTTTTATTGTTTTTAAAATAAATGTTTATTTTTTTTTTCAACTTTTTATGACTTTTATTATTTTTATTTTATTACATTCACGTATTGTTGTACGGATTTCCCTGGCCACATAAGCATTTCGTGTTTCGTATCCGTCTTTCTTCTCGTAATACTAGCCTAAGTTATTTGTCCGTGTGTCATCGAATTTATGAAGCGGTTGGACCTGGAATGGATAGAGCATCCATATTGAATTTTTGATGAATTAACAAAATTCAAAGCGAGTAAAGTTTATCTTTTCCTAAACTATAGATCCGATTCTAAAATAAATTTGTATGAATAAGCTTCGTATCACAGCGAAAAATATTGTAATCTTTAAAACCTTCGAAATCCACCTCGTCCCCCTTTTCGAGCGTTTAATACCATTATATCAAGCCCCATTTTAAGAGCAGGCGATTAAATTTATCAATTTGTGGCATAATAAATAAGTGAAAATAAAATTTTTTTCTAGCATTATGACGTCATTCCTTTAACCACCTCATTTAATAATTTATTTTAGATTATTTAAATATCTTCTGCATTATTTCCATACGTTTTATCACTAAACTTAGATATTACATGAATAATTTTCTTTTATATTTGGCTTAAATAATAGACATATGTGATAATTTTAATCTTTATTTTTGTTGAAAGGTAATTCTCAGCCAAAAACAAACCATTTTTTTTACCTGCCTCATAGGGTACCTTTACAATTCTGGAAAATTAAAAATTTTACTGATCCAGTCATATGACGGGATATATTCTAGTGTGTATATAATAGTACATATGTGTATAAAAAACTATTATAAATATGCTACTCAGAAAAGAACAGGAATTTGCACTATTATAGTTCTTTTTCCTCGTACTATTTTCCGCAAACATTTAACAAATCTTAAATAAAAACTAATAACTATTAAAACGATGTATTAACCATTGTTTCTAACCAGTTAGGAATAAATATATTGGTAAAATATTAAATTTTTTAAATTTTTAATTAACAAAAATAAGTTTTGAAAATTCCCTCTATATAAAGTCACTTTTCTAACAATCTTTTGAGATTCAGAGGGGTGCCAAAATCAGATGATTAATTTGTAATAAGCTGTAATAGGACTAATTTCTTCTCGATTGCCTCCCCCTCCCCCCCCAAAAAAAAAGGAACATGCTTTTAGAGGAAATTTTAAAAATGAGAAACGTACTTAAAATTAGAAAAAAAGAAATACATTTTTGAGAGATATATAACAATTAGGTAAAACTTTTCGTTGTATTTTTTATGTTTATGATTCACAAGTCTATATTTTTGAAGTTAGTTGCACCTGTTTTTTTGCCAAAATGTTATCATCAGCAATGAAATCAGATTCTTAAACTTTGATAAAAGCAATAGCATATTGAAATCTTATATGAATTTAACTTGATAAATTTGAGAACAGGTTAAATTTTATTGTTTGGTCAGAATATTTTATTTTATTTATCACAGACGGAAAAAAATTATACTTGAAGCTATTCAGTAGTTTTGTGTACAAGGCAGGAGAAATATAAAAACACTAGCATATAGCCCGTCATATGACGAGATCAGTAAAATTTTTAATTTTCCAGAATCGTAAAGTACCTTATGAGGCAGGTAAAAAAAATGATTTGTTTTTCGGCTTAGAATTATCCTGCAATAAAAAATAATGGATGATTAAATTTTAAATTATCACATATGTACCTAATCTGTTATTTAAGCCAAATATAAAAAAAAAATCATTTACGTAATATCTAAGTTCAGTGTAAAATGTATGAAAATAATGCAAATGATATTTAAATAATTTAAAATAAGAAATCAGTAAATGAGATGGTTAAAGGTATGATATTATAGTTCTAGAAAATAATGTTACTTTTACCTATTCATTATGAGAAAAATTGATAAATTTAATCGCCTACTCTTAACCGGGGAAAATAGGGCTTGAAATAATGACATTAAACGCTTGAAGATAGGGGAAGGGGGGGATTTCGAACCTATTAAAGACGACAGTATTTTTTGCTGTGATATGAAGCATATTTATACCAATTTATTTTAAAATTGGATCGATAGTTTAGTTAAAGATAAACTTTACTCGCTTTGAATTTTGCTTACCCTAACTCATCAAGAATCCAGTTTGGATGTCTCTATCCATTCTATGTCTAACAGCTTCATAAATTAGAGGACAGACATTCAGATAACTTAGGCTATTATTATATAGAGGATCATTTCTGGATTAAAACTTGATTACATCTATTTTAGATAGGACATTAAAAATAACCTTTTCCTTTATAAAATGATACCTAACTACACAGAAAATTCCAGAAAATTTTATGAGATACAAATTATTAAAATTGCTCTTGCATGAAGAAAAAATTGTGAAGTAACACTTACAATTGCACAGTATATTATTGAAACAATTCGTGATATCTACTGCTTTGTCCTGTTTTAAACCTGCGATGTTAGCGTAGACCGATACCGCAACAGCTGACAGCAATATAAGCTTATCCAACAACATGACGATGTCTTTTGAGAACAGCACAGATTAACAATTTCAAGCTTATTCACTAAAAACTAGTCTTGCCTTGTCATTTTATGATGGATCCAGAGGAAAACGGTACTGTATGCTGTTCATCAAGAATAACAAGCTTACACAAGCATAGCAATAATAAAAAAACAGATCTAGCAGCTGCAATCGTAAATTTACAATAATGTCACGAACTTATTTCAATAAGGACTTTTGTATATAGATCTAAACATACATTTTAACGGATTCAGCTGGTCATGAATAATTTTGATTATTCAAGTAAACTTCTGAAATACTTTATTAACACGATTTCCCCGTTCATCTTGAATTGAGGTGGTACTGTTCATTCATTTCCTTCATGAAAATACAATTTTTGCGTGTTAACTAGGTTATGAATATTTATGAAGTTTTTGTAAAAATGCGTATGTATTTTATAAAACGCGTATCGTCCTATTTTTCTGTAACTGTTGTAATTCCTGCTCTGTTTTTTTCATACCACCCTTTTTCTAACCTTAAAGCTTCGTAGTTTTCCTGGTTTAACCAGGAAATTTACGGAGCTATAAAATTTTCTGAAAATAAGTATTTCATATAACAAAAAATAAATTGTATTTACAGACCACAGAACCAAACTTTGTATTTATTTTATTATTGACTTTGGGACTAAATTTTTAGCCTTTCAATTACTGACTTACTAACTGCACAAATGAAAATCTTATTAAAATCAGTTTATTGCTTGTCTAATGTCCATGGCCTTAGATTATTAAACAGAATTATGACTAATTAACTTTCCTGATGATTAATTAATAACTTTAAAACATTTTATTTCAACCAATCCAAAGCTCAAGTTATTTAAAACCTTTTTACCGTAAGTAAAAATTAAAATATCATCATCAGTACCGCAATATGTTTCGCATCGATGTACAAATTCTCCTGATAATTTAGTGAGTTGACTGTTTTCTTACCTACTTTAAATTCAAAGTGATTAATTCTAATCTGTAGTTTCTCATTACCATAGCTACTATAACGATGCTTTTATTTATAAATGTTAACTACTGTTTCTATTAATAAATAGAAAGGAGGTATGCCAGTAATAGTACATAAAGCATCATAAGAAACTGTTTTATAACTGTTACGTAATCTATACAAGAACTTAAATCGATGTTAATTTACGCTGACGACGACTGTTTTAATAGGAAGTACCAAATCTCAGAGGATTAAGAAATTTTAGTTCTTTTATTTTTTAACAGATTTATACCAGATTTATAAAGTATCACTCTCGATACCTCAGTAAACATTGTTCACACGACAAGTGCTTAGATTGAGCACAGAAACTCTGAAGTTTCTCTAAGTTCGGAATAAAGGGAAGTTATGTGAATATGGAAGCTTGAGTAATTTATTGAAATCTCTATTTTTGCATTTTTGTCTTTTATTTTAATTGTGAGGTACCTACGAGAAAAAGTTCTTTTCCCATCTGTAATCCCACTATCTTTAGAATATGTATATCTATTATGTCTATTAGAATCTTTATGTCTAATTTTTTTGTCTTATCTTTAGAACTTTTTGAATTCATCGTTTCATCTGCCCCCATCTTGACAACTCACTGAAACTTTTACGCAACATTTTTGGCTAAGGGAATAAAAGTAATTCCATGGTATATTTCAATGCACCTATAAATTTTCTACATATCAACGAAAAATATGGAGTTCTAAATATGGATAACAAGCCAGTTATGTAAAAAAAAATAGATAATTTTTTAAAAAGTTAAGTAACTGCTGCAGGTAAAAAACATTAATATTGGTTTTCTTTTGCAATCAAGAAATCGGAGGATCTCATGCAAAGTAAATGTACCATATCAGATTATTGTCACACAGTTTATATATGCCTAACTTCACATATTATAATAATCAGAAAAACGAAAATAGTTAGGAATGAATTCTTAAACATTTTTATTTGGGATTATATATAATATTCATTTAATAAATTTGGAGCATGTATTACAAACACAAAGATGATCATGATATGTTATAAATTTTAATGTATCTAAAAAAAATTAGTTTTTGTTAGTAAAATGTAAATAACACACACCAAGTAATGCATATATTACGAAAAAAACTACTGAAATCTCACAGAAAGAATGAATCAAAGCATGATGAAAGCAGGGGAAGCGTTCTGGGTCAAGAAAATTTGAAACGGTATGGAAGTATGGGACAGTGCGATTTTTTAAAATATGGCTATAGATATGGGACTTTCGCGAGAAATACGCAGTATTCAAATCAAAGCGTTAATCAAGTTATTGAAAATCGACGGAAATCCAGACTGTTTAACACTGTATAAATGAAATAATTATCAGTTAAAAGCATATTGTTAGGTCAACTGGGGATATATAATGTATTTTGCAGGTATTCTTTTAGTTGGAAAACAAGTAAATAAAAATGTAAAAAGGGTTAATGACCATTGAAGATAATTTAAAATTTTTAAATTCTCTACTCAAACGGCATGAAAGTAGAAAAAATTATAACAATATTTTACAAATTCTCCAAAAAGTTTAGAAAAATTAAAATTTTCAACGTGTGTTTAACATGGCCGACATGTCGGCCATGCTACCAACACCTGCTTCAAAACGAAAACATTGCTTAGTGAATTAATAAAATTAACACACCTTTTTAATTTATTAGAAATTTTAGTTGTAAATTATAGAGAAATGCTACATTAAAAAAATAACCACATTTGAATAATTAAAATAATAAATACCTTTTCAAAGATCTTTTGCAGCTTGCAGAATAACGTACTTGATCGTAGTCTCTCTAGCCTATTTGACCGGGAAACGTATGCGCATGCGTTCCTTGTCTAACTTGCAGGAGTCTTGCTGAAAGTTTGCTGCAAGTTTGTTGCGTCAAATTTGCTATGACAAGATATTATCCAGAAAAAATCAAACTTGCTGCAAGTATGCATGCTATCTGGGGTGTTTCAATTTTTATATTTTTCAAAATGACATCTGACACAAAGAACCATAAAAGGGACCGTAAACATGAACCCTGGAGGAGGGCTGATCACTGATGACTAAGATACCATTTCTCTAATGAAGACACATTTCCACACCATTCGACGACATGCGGAAGAAACATTACAATCTCTCCGTAAATCTCTACCAACAGCCGATGAATATCAGTCACGGTTATATGTGTCACGATAGAAATCGAATAACTAAGCAAATTTCTTTGCCTGACTAGATTTCCAAACAGGTTGCTATTTGTGTTGACCTTACAGTTATATATAGCTGAACGATGGGCGAATGGAAAGGGCGCTACTCTTCGACTCCGGAATTCGTGGGTTTGAATCAATACACTGTCTACCAATAAGTATTTGGACACCTGTGATAGAAAAGAAAAACTAACTTTATTCAAAATCAATAGTTGGTAGAGCCTCCACGAGAGGCAATTACAGCGTGAACCCTCCGGGGCATACTTTCCACAAGTCTTTGTATTGCAGCTAGTAGTATTGTCTTCCACTCGGCAAAGAGTAGACATGCAAGTTCCTTCACCGATTTTGGACGGGTAGTGCACCCCTTAATTCGGCGATCCAATTCGTCCCAGGGGTTCTCGATAAGGTTCAGGTCTGGGCTCTGGGCCGGCCAGTCCATTTGATGAATTCCATTGGCACCATACCAAGCCTTGGTTAACATCGAAACATGACAACTGGTATTGTCGTACTGAAATTAACAGGCGTCCAACCGGTAAAACTACCACAACGTAGGAAGCACATTGTCAACCAAAATAGTGCACTAGGCATCGGCGTTGAGCTTACCATGAATGGGGACCAAGAGTCCGAGTCCCTACCAGGAGAAACACCCCAAAACCATAATTCCACCTCCGCCGAACTTGACTGTTGGCACAATGCATTCTGGCAGGAGACTTTCTCTAGACAGACGCCAGACCCTGCTATCCGAACGGTAAAGGTTGAACCTTAATTTCTCGCTCTAAAGAACCCGTTTCCACTAAAATACGGTCCAATTCCGATGAGCTTTGCACCACATTAACCAAGCCGCGCGGTTGGACTTTGTGATCAAAGGCTTATGGGCAGCAGCACGACCATGAAAACAAAGCAGATGTGCTTCCTTACGGATGGTATTCATTGAAAAAATACTCCCGGATGCCTGTTGAAACTCCTCGCGGATGAGGGCCATCGGTTGGGTGCGGTTCTTCCGATTTTCTCTGGGCAGCACTCGTCGGTCTCTATCTCCCAGTTTTGTTGGTCTGCCGACTCGGGGCACATTCCGGCAATCACCTTTCACCTTCCACCTCTTAATAACATACGCGACTGTCGATTTTGGGTATTTCAGATCGCTAGATATATTCCTTAAGGATCGACCACATTTGTGATACCCGATAATTATAACTTTCTCGAAATCAGAGAGCTCCGAATTGCGCGGCATCTTGCATGCTATACTGCTGATGTTGTTTCCTACACGATGTATACCAGCGGAGACCATGACGTACCTCAGGACCGCAGATATCGTCATTTGCATAGGTGTCCAAATACTTATTGGTAGACAGTGTAGATGGCGTGGTTGTTCGTTGCCGGAGTCAGCTTTGAACATTAGGTTCCAGTAACATTAGCCTCCATATAGCAAAACAGTAGAGTGCAACCAAACAACTAACCTTAAGTCTGCAATCTGCATATTTTGAATAGGAGCTTCAAGGTCACGCATACATATTTCTTACGTCATTGGTAACTATGGAAGTAACTAGGGAACATATGCAGGTGCATTTATTTTTTATACTTAGGTTGAGGATTGATTTCTTTGCATATGAACTTTTCCCCTTTACTTTGTTCTGAATATTTCTGATGCGATTAGTTTATATTTTTACTTGTTTTGTATTTTTTAATTTATATTTCGCTTTCTTATGACTTTTATTGTTTATAACAATTCTTGCTATAATTATCTATTGTTTTAAAATATATTGGGTATTTTATTATGATAACATATTTTAGGTTCAAGCTACGACGGATGCTTAAAAATACGTTACATATAATACTTTAGTGTAAAATAAACTTGTAATCATGCCCTCAAATATATATTCTAAATGGGAACTTTTAACTTTATTAGTATCTATTCATTTGATTTAAATTCAATAGCATATTTTAAAAGGTGATATTTTCATTTTTAATCTTTAACAGAAAATTGCATTTATTCAGTCCTTTTTCGAGATAGAAAATGTTGAAAACAATTAAATATTATTTCTTTATCTCATGTTTGCGGTAGTGAGGACCCTTAAGAAAATAACAGAGAAAAAAGCCATTTTTTTGCTGTCAGTATCATAGTTTTACATAGGAATTGGGAAGAAATTGGTTTGCCTAGACGCTTATTCTGATCACATAGATTATAGTAAGTGGTGGTTGACTGAAGTTTTGTAAAGCTGCAGACTGCAGGATGCATTAGAATTACTGCACAATACTAATTTTATTATAACAGACAAAACTCTAGAAATATCCTCCTTCTATCCTTACTTTTTGATCACCCCTCGTATCATAGTTGATTATACATTCACCTTTAACTTTGCGTTACCTCTTGAAATTTATTTTATATGTTCTTTTCTGCGACACATATTACTTATGTATATAAAATAAATTATTTCTTTTAATTTTCTGTAACTTTACAGATTTGAAAGAAGTCATTAATCGCATATGAAACTGTCTCTAAAATTGAAATTCATTTTATTAGTTCTTAAAGAATCTCTAGTAAAAAACTGGAAATTATTTTTTTCTTAATAAAGCAGGAAAACTTTACTGTTAATCATTTGCACACAATGATGCTGAATTTATTGACCATTTTATTGTAGGAGCTCCTTATAGGTTTCCTAAATTACTACAAAGTGGGTCTTCGTGATTTCAAAGCAGAGGCCAGGCAGAAGACCCCCAGTCTCGACCTGCCACCTCTAGAGGTATCGTCAGGTAAAGTGGAGAGCATTGCCACCACTAACCTATTTTACACTGCAGAACCAAAAAAAAAACTGGTACACCTGCCTAACATCGTGTAGGGCCCCAGCGAACATGCAGAAGTGCCCCAACACGATACGGTATGGCCTCGACTAATGTCTAAGCAGTGCTGGAGGTAACTGACCCCATGTATCCGGAAGGGCTGTCCATAAATCCCCAACAGTACGAGGTGGTGAAGTTCTCTTCTGAACAGCACAGATATACTCAATAATGTTCATATCTGAGGATTTTGGTGGCCAGCGGAAGTGTTTAAAGTCGGAAGAGTGTTCCTTGAGCTACTCTGTAGCAATTCTGGGCTTGTAAGGTTTCGTATTGTCCTGCTGAAGTTTCCCAAGTCCATCGGAATGCACAATGGACTTGGATGGGTGCAGGTGATCAAATAGGATGCTTACGTATGTGTCGCCTCTCAGAGTCGTATCTAGACTTATCAGGGGTCCCATATCACTCCAACTGCACACGCCCTATACCATTACAGAGCCTCCACATGCTACAACATTCCTCTGTTGATATGCAGGATCCATAGATTCAAGAGGTTGTCTCCATACCCGTACATATCCATCCGCTCGATACAATTTGAAACGACACTCGTCAGACCAGTCACCAACAGTCCAATGTAGGTGTTGACTGGCCCAGGAGAGGCGTAAAGCTTTGTGCCGTGCAGTCATCAAGGGTAAAGGAGTGGGCCTTCGGCTCTGAAAGCTCATATCAATGATATTTCGTTAAACGATTATTCACACGCTGACATTTATTGATGGCCCAGCATTGAAATCTGCAGCAATTTTCACTTCTGTCAATTTTATAGATTCTCCTCAGTCGTCGTTTGTTCCGCTCTTGCATGATCTTTTTCCATTCGCAGCGATGTCGGATATTTTATCGGATACCCGATATTCACGATACACTTATGAAATAGTGATATGGGAAAATCCAAATTTCATCGCTACCTCCAAGATGCTAAGTCCCATCTCTCATGCGCCGACTATAACATCACGTTCAAACTCACTTAAATCTTGATAACCTGGCATTGTAGCAGCAGTAACCGATTCAACAACTGTACCAGACACTTGTTCTCTTAATTAGACGTAGAAGACCACAGCGCCATATTCTGATTGGTTCCCTATCTCTTTCTTTGCATACACAGGCCTATACCAGTTTTTTTTTACTCTTCAGTGTACGTGCCCCAGCCACCGGTAATAATCGAACGTCCGGAATTATTCTTAAATGTCCGCCTGTGTCGTTTCAACACGGTGATATAAAATATATAAAATAATGGCAATAACGAAATAACTGCAAGACTACTGTTCAGTAGGATTTTGTGTTAAGCCTTTTTAATATTATTTCATGTAATTATCATATATTATGACCCTTTATATCATAAAAATCTGTAACAAAACAAATTACTTAATTTTTTAAATTGAAATAAAACAATAATATTCATAACTACTTGTATGCTAAAAGAAAATCATAATTTTTGGTGAGAATGTAAGTTTTTTAATCGTTATTTATCGTTCTTATGCATAATGCTTTGTACATACCTCATTTGCAATGGATACAGTGATATTCAATTTTTGCTGTACATATTTTCCGCTCTCCATTTTCACGCAAGAGACACACTTTTTTTTAGTTCAATTTCCTTTACAGTCTTGGACTTCTATGAGCCATCGTTTCAGGGTTCACTCTGCACAAGATTCAAAATTCGAATAATTTTTTTTTATTAGCGGATAAACAAATGCTATGCAACGAATCACTAAGACACAACAATTTTAGTATAATTGATTCATTCCTGCTGTGTGAACCCAATAACAATCCATTCAAGGTTAACCCCTTCCAGGTTCATTTTATTTCGGGAGTACGGGTAAAAAATGTCAATTTTTTATGATTTTTTATACATACATAGCTTTTTAAACATAATAGCATCATTCGCATACAAAATTTTCTAAAAATTAATGTAAAAAAATCAATTTAAATAAATGAGTAATTTACAAGTATAGTTGGCTCTCTGTGCGTCAGAAATCATTAGACTTTTATGAGTCAATTCACACTAACTATAAATATAAAGCTTAGAATACCTAGCTTTTATCTTAAATTAAATTTTATTTATATCCTATGCATTTACATAAATGATTATGAAATTATTAATCAAAATTTGGTCGTGTATGATACAATCGAAAACACGGTACTGCACAGAGTCCAACATCACAATCTGGACAGTAGAACCTTGTTTCTCTGCTTACCTTCTTCCCTCTACTGTCGCCGAATGATGGCTGATTGGTTAGGGTGCTAACCTTTGGTACCAGAGTTACGTGGGTTCAAATCCAACTGTGGCATAGATGTTCGTAGCCGTTCGGAATCGGCTTTAAACTGTAGGTCCCGGTCACATTAGCCCTCGTGTTGCAGAAAAGTAGACCGTAGCACTCCAAACAAAACCAAACTCCCTCTACTGTCTCTCTTTGAGCAGCAAATAATCTAGTAGCCAGAAAAGTAAACAAAATCATTCGAAACCATAAAAAGCACATGTGAAATAATTCGGGAAAGACTGATTGCACAGTGTAAAATTTCACAGTGCCCGAGCTACACTCGGGATGAGCCAGGATGGTACATTTCGCCTGCCCGAGTTCAACTCGAGAAAAACCAGGAAGGGGTTAAACAAATGTGCGATAGTACTTTGGAAGGATTGCTTTACTACTGAATGATATCTGGGGGACAACGTCTCTTACGTCCGCTGCCAAGGGCTCAATCCGTACGTATCCTCTGAGTAGTGCTAAATTAGTGACAACCTCAGAGGTATATCTCTTTTAGGTATATACGGGTGTCACGAGTCCTAGGTGCTCTAGTGATGTGGGTCTTCAGTCTTCTTGGTAGTCTTGAGCTTACCTTTGTAGAGCTTGCTCCTTACTGAGTTTGACGAAATTAAAATCGAACAATGATGGAACTCTCGTAGGTGCAGCAGCAATATAGCTGTTGTGGATGCTGTCGTGGTGTACTGGTCTTCAGTTTGTATGCTGCTGTATGTCTTCGGATCGGTCAGAGTAAGAATTGACTTACTACTTACTTAGTGAACTATCTTTCTTTGAACGACAACTATTTATAACGATAAATTGCCTTGGCGTCGATTTAATTTGTTTTAGGTCTTGCAAAAGTTAAAATAGTCATATCATATGTAAGGGAAATTAGATTGCAGTACTTTTTATAAAATTAATTTCAAAATATAATAACTATTAAAATGATGTATTAACCTTTGTTTTTAACCCCTTGCCTGTTTTGCACGTACATCGTACGGGCGTGGTTACTGTGCCTTTAATGATTTGCCCGTACGGCGTACGGGCAATCTGATTTCTTTGTCGTTCTCACTGTTTTGGCTGTATCTTTTGTTTTTTAAGGTTAAATTAGTCTTACAGATGTCCACAAGATGTTAGTTTTCGAAGTGTATTCTGTTTCGTTTGAAATCTCGGGCTTTCTGATAGGTTTTGCATTTCACCGTCAGTTTTTATCTTTGAGTTTTTGGCTTGAGGTTTTGGGAGACTGACCTAGAGAGACTTTTTAGAGGTAATTCTACCTACAGATATACTAAGACCTACAAACAAGTGCTATGTGTGTTCACTGAAGAAAAATGACAGCGGCAAAAGAATTCGAAAAGAAACTAAGTATTTTTATCAAGGCTGGGACGTTGGACTACGCTTCTTACCCTCTCTCAAGATTTATCGCACTAAATCTGATCTTAGAAAAAAAAAACGGTTAAATAAATGTATTTGTAGTTTTTGCATTCGAAAATAATTGTGTGGTAATTGTAATCGAAAATATTAGTTATCTGCATAACTGTAAAAGTCACTTCCCTGTTTAATGTACATGAGTGAGAAAAGAAACTATAATTTCCTGTAAATAAGTTTTTTTGTGGTCCGTCGCCCGGTGAGTGTTCATGTTCTATAAAATCAGAAAATGGATGTCAAGCTGCTGAAGTGTAAAAACTTAATAACTTAATAACTTATAAATGATTAATAACTTATAAATGCTTAAAATAATTAGAAATATTAGTTTTAATAACATTATCCAGCTTACAAATGTAAAAGGTACAAAAGTATGCAATTAAAAAATGTGGCATTTTTAGGATCGAATTCGGGAAGAAAATGAAATTGTTAAGGGGTTAACCAGTTAGTAATAAATGTATTGGTAAAATATTAAATTTAAAAAATTTTTAATTAACAAAAATTAGTTTTGAAAATTCCCTATAGATAAAGTCACTTTCCTAACAATCTTTTCAGATTCAAAGTGGTGCCAAAATCAGATGATTAATTTGTAATACGCTGTAATAGGACTAATTTCTTCTAGGTTGCCCCCTCTTCCACCCCACCCCAAAAAAAGGAACATGTTTTTAGTGGAAGTTTTAAAAATGAGAAACGTACTTAAAATCAGAAAAAAAGAAATACATTTATGAGAGATATATAACAATTAGGTAACACTTTTCTTTGTATTTTTTATGTTTATGATTTAAAAACTTTCATAACTCTATATTTAAGTTAGTTGCATTTGTTTTTTGTTATTTTGATCTCATCAACAATACGAAATCTTGAATAACCGTATTATGTGTACCTTTAAGTCCACTCCTGACATGGCAAAATGTTATCATCAGCATTGAAATCGGATTCTTAAACTTTGATAAATACAATAGCATATTGAAATATATAAATTGCCTTGGCGTCGAAATGACGCCAGCAGAAGTTCTAGATATATTAAGTTGTAAAATCTCTCCTAATTAACAATAACAACAACAACATAACAACATAATAGTAACAGTTCACAAGACAAGTTTATGAATTATCTTCACGATACGGCCACTTTTAGTCTTTGTTTCCTTAGAAGATTCATAATTACTGTCAAGTGATTGATTTACTGTTGGCTGTTCGTTTAGTTTTGTACTTGTAAGTTTTTCTCTAATTAGAACTGATTCTGCTGCAGACACTTCTAAAGGATAGATGTGCTGTATCGGTCGAAGTAACTCACCCTTTTCAGTTTTTAGTCATACAAGCCTTGCAACACCATCTTTACCTAGGAATACCTCTATTATTTTTCCAAGAGGCCAACTGATCCGTTTCTTGTTGTCATTTCCAATCAAGACAATGTCACCAAATACTACTGTGGCAGTTCCTTTACGTTGTGGTCTCTGAAGCAAAGTTCCCAAGTATTCCGTACGAAATCTATTTCTTAAGGCCTTTTGTAGATTTTGACGGTATTTCACACGTTGGTTAAGACTCTGGCAATCAACCCTATTACAATCGGGAACACCACTCATTTGGATATCTTGTAGAAACATTGAAGGAGATAATGGAGCCAGTCCTGCATCATTATCTGCGACATATGTAATTGGCCGTAAATTAATTATGGATTCACAGTCACATAATACGGTTATCATCTGTTCATAATTTAAGGAAGATCTGCCAAGTACTCTTCTCAACAACTTTTTTAGGATACCGATCAGTCGCTCCCACCATCCACCCCACCACGAAGCAGTTGGTGGGTTGAACTTCCATTTAATAGGATGTAGAACAGTGTCACTTACAATAAAATTCCAATCCAGAGCACTCAGTAAATTTGAAGCACCAACAAAGTTTGAACCGTTGTCACAATAGATAGTGCTGCATCGCCCTCTACGGACTATAAATCTGCGCAATGCCATTCATTAAGGACTGAGTAGATAATGAAGTCATTAATTTGATTTCCCGCACTCTGTTGTATACGAAAGGTGTCCAATTTTCACTTCCTTTTATCCAACACAAAGCGTTACTAGAGTCAGTCCAATAAAAGGTTGGAATATTTTCTAATTCTAAATCTGTTACAACTCTTTTCGCTAGTCGGGTACCAATGGTGCACACTTATAATTTCATTCGAGGAATTGTATTAGATTTCAGTGGAGCTACCTTGCACCGTGCTTGAACTAATTTACATGTAGTTGAGATTTTACTTTCACTTCTTAAATATATGCAAGTAGCGTACGTTGTTTTGCTTGCATCACAAAATATATGCAAACTTAAACTACAGGTATCATCAGAGTCTTTTATTAGACATCTAGGGATAGCAATTTCTTTAAGTAGATTCAATTTTTTCCTCCACCTCTCGAAATTTTTAGCAACAGCTGGTGTACCTCGGCATCCCAAGTTGTTTTCACTTTCCACAGATCTTGTAGCATGAGCTTCGGGTATGAGGTCACTGGGCATGTATACCCAATGGTATCAAAATTTTTATGGACTTCGAATAATATTTTCCTCTTAGTAATTGGCCCGTTATCTTTGCAAATTTCCTTTATATTCATTGAAAGAGTATCTGAGTGTAAATTCCATTGAAGGCCTAATACCGGGACAACTTTATTCTTTACACAAGAAATATCTGCTGTTGAGGAATGAGAACAATTATGCTCTCACCCTCTAAGGTCAAGCTTCCTTTCTGACATAATATCTGTAGCTATTTGAATGAACTCATGCAGTTCTGTCTCAGTTTTTACACTGATCAAACAATTGTCCACATAAAAACTATTTTTAAATTGCTGAACAATATCTAAAGGATATTTTGAGATCCCTCGTTGTACTTCCTCCAATATTGTTTCTAGATGATATTGAATCACAGAATTAAGTAAAAAGGGGCTACTAGAAATTCCAAAGACGACACTACAGTGTCTAAAGTATTTTAAATCCTTCTTTTCCTTATACCAAAGAAGTCTTAAATAATTTTTGTCATTATCTTGTAGGCGAATTTGCAAAAACGCTTTACGAATGTCCGCCGTAACTCCAAACTTGTTCATTCGAAAACGCGTTAACACCGTAGGTATTAACTCAACTAGGTTTATTCCTTTCTCTAGACAGTCATTCAGACTTGGAAAACCTCTAGACTTCGCTGAAGCATCAAATACAGGTCTGATTCGGGTTGTACTATGTTCTTTCACGACATGCCTATGTGGCAGATAATGGGACGGCAATTGAACCTCATGTTTAGGCACATCTTCAATTATTCCTTCTTTTGTCCACTCTTGAAATATTTGATTGTACTCACCATACAAATTCTCTTCCTTTAACTTTCGAACAGTACTGTCTAACATCTTTAAAGCCAAATTAAAATTATCAGGCAGTGGAGGATGATCGGCAAGTCAAGGTAAATGTACCACAAAACGCTTATCTTTGTCGACCTGAACTGTGTTAAGAAAATGTTGTCTGGCGGCTTCCTGAAGTTCTTTAGTTCTCTTCTCTGATGGATCGGTAATCCCGAGAGTGACAAGAGTCCACAATTCAGCAATTGTTCTAGTAGTAGAAAGCATAGAATTGGCTACTAGAATTTCTTCTTCCTCTGACGACGTCTGCGGTATACGTCCGATAATTGTCCACCCTAAACGTGTTTCCATTGTTGTTAAACCACAAGGCAAGGATTCATAACCACCGGTAATGATTTTCCCAGCTACATTGCCTCCTATTAAAACTTCAATAGGACCTTTATAGTCATCATTCACAGGAATACTACAGTCAATAAGTTCTTTTAAATAAATCCCAGGCACTATGGGAGGAACACTTTCACAGATGACAGGTTGACTGAGCACTTTAAAACGACAGTTATAAGACCCATCACAGCTAGTCTATATATATAAAAATGAATTTGTGTCTGTCTGTATGTATGTACTCGATAGACTCAAAAACCATGCATCCAATCACCGTGAAAATTTGGGAAATTATTAGGTATATCCCTGGGAAGGTTTTTCTAAATTTTTAACGTTCGAAATCTATTCCTTTCCTCTTTTTCGAGCGTTTCATGTCATCATTCCATGCATTATTTTCCCCGGTTAAATGCAAACGATTACCTTTTTAATTTATCACATCATAACTAAGTGAAAGAAGCATTATTTTCTAACAATGTGACGTCATTCAGTTAATCCCATGTATGTGTTTTAAGAGCAGTTTTCCTCGGTTAAAAGCAGGAGATTAAAATTTTCAATTTATCACATAATAAATAGGTGAAAACGATATTTTTTTTTATCATTATGACGTCATTCCTTTAAATATCTCATTTATTCATATCTTATTTTATATTATTTACACATCGTCTGCGTAATATCAATTAGAATTGAATTATTTGGCATCAAATTCTAATAAATACAAAAATACAGTAAAATACTCCTGCAGTTATTAATACGAGAATGAATTATTAATAGTGAATAAATACAAATATTATTCATTTACAGCTGAAGAAAATAATTTGAAATACGTTTTATTTAACCCCACAATTATGCCACCATAGCAAAGTGCCATTGGTCGATCTACAAATCAAGCAAAAAGGAGAAGAGAAGAACGAGCTTCAGAAAGAAGTGAGCAAAGAAGAACTAGGCAAGAAAGAAATCGACATCACATTGCTTTTGCTCGATCATTAGAAAGTGAGCAGAGACAATCTAGGCAAGAAAGAGATCGAGATAACACTGCTTTTGCCCGATCATTAGAAACAAGTGAGCAGAGACAATCTAGGCAAGAAAGAGATCGAGATCACACTGCTTTTGCTCGATCACTAGAAACAAGTGAGCAGAGACAAGCAAGGCAGCAAAGGAATCGAATTCGCATGACACAGACAAAACGAACGATACTTACTGATTTGATTTTATGTGGTTTCAATTACAACCCCCTTTACAATTACAGTCTTCATCCAAGTGTAATTATTGGAAAAATGGATAAAAAGTGTACGTATTGTGGTGCTCAAAAATTTAAAAATGAAACACCAGGTATGTGCTGTGCAGGTGGAAAAGTAAAGTTACCAGACTTGCGTTCACCACCTGAACCCTTATTAACTTTAGTATCAGGTGAAACAAGTCAATCAAAACATTTTTTGAAAAATATACGCAAGTACAATTCGTGCTTCCAAATGACATCTTTTGGAGCAACAAATATCGTTAGCTCAAATTATATGCCAACATTTAAAGTACAAGGGCAAATTTATCACCATGCTGGATCACTACTACCTTTGCCAAATGCTGATCACAAATATCTTCAGATATATTTTATGGGAAATACTGATGAAAAATTCAACAGACGGTGTCAACTGAATATGAGTACTAAACGAGAGATTGTCGCTGAATAACAAAATTTTTTTGAACAACATAATGAATTAATTAAATTATTTAAAACCGCCATTGAACAAATGCCATCTGACGATTACAAAGTAATAATAAAGGCAGATAAAACACCTATTGGTCAACATCGAAGACAATTCAACGCACCAACGATCGATGAAGTGGCAATTGTCATAGTTGGTGAAGAATTTAATTCTCGCGATATAATTCTTCATCGTAGAAATGGTGAAGTCCAGCAAGTGTCAGAAACGCATCGTTCATATGATGCATTACAATATCCCATTCTATTTTGGCAAGGAGAGGATGGATATCATTTTAATATTAATATGAGAAACCCTACTACTAATGTGGACATTAACAAAAAGGTCAGTGCTATTATTATGAATATCGAACGATGATTCGTGAGAATAAAAGAGTACATTTATTTACGTGATACAGTGGTAAATGATGGCAATCTCAGTGAATTGGGGAAAATGGTTATTTTACCATCCTCATTTACAGGCAGCCCAAGACACATGTACGAATATGCACAAGATGCAATGACGTATGTTCGTGCATATGGTCGTCCAGATTTTTTTCATCACATTTACATGCAACCCAGCATGGGATGAAATAAAGGAGCTTTTATTAACTGGACAATAACCATCAGATCGTCATGACATTTCTGCACAAATATTATTGATTTAAACAAAAGTTATTATGTATTTAAACAAAAGTTAAAATCTTTAATGGATTTCATTGTCAAACACCAAGTATTTGGAGAGACGCGCTGTTGGATGTATTCTATTGAATGGCAAAAAAGAGGCTTACCACATGGGCATATTTTAATATGGATGATGGAAAAGATAACAAAAAACAGAATTGATGAAATCATCTCTGCAGAAATACCAGACATTGAAGTTGATAAAGACTTGCACGATATTGTCTCAAAAAATAAGATTCATGGTCCATGTGGCTCAGTAAATAATAATTCACCATGCATGTTAGATGGAAAGTGCACAAAGCGGTATCCTAGAGACTTACTTGCTGAAACTATTACAGGCAATGATGGATACCCACTCTATCGACGACGATCTGCCGAAGATGGTGGAAAATCCATTAAACTAAAAGTACTCAACAATACTATTAATGTTGACAATCGTTGGGTGGTACCATATTCTCCATTACTACTTAAAACGTATAACGCACACATAAATGTTGAGTACTGCAATTCAGTGAAAGCTATAAAATATATTTGCAAATATGTGAACAAAGGAAGCGATATGGCAGTGTATGGAGTGGAAAATACAACTGCTTCTAACGATGAAGTCACCCAATATCAACTGGGACGCTACATAAGTAGCAATGAGGCTGTATGGCGTATTTTATCATTTTCCATTCATGAGCGATATTCAACGGTTGTTCATTTAGCAGTACATCTTGAAAATAAACAGCGTGTGTATTTTACATCACAAAATGTACTTGCAAGAGCAATGTCACCACAGCCAACAACATTAACTGAATTTTTCACATTATGTAGAAATGATACCTTTGCAAGGACACTACTGTACTCTAAAGTACCAACTTATTTTACGTGGAATACATTAACAAGAAAATTTCAGCGTTGTAAACAAGGTAGAGCAGTACAAGGACACCTCAATTTATATTCCACAGATGCTTTGAGTCGTCTGTACACTGTACATCCAAATAACGCAGAATGCTTTTACCTAAGATTATTATTAATCAATGTTCGTGGACCAACATCTTTCCAAGAATTAAAAACAGTCAACGGCCATGTGTGTGCTACATTTCGTGAGGCTTGTCAGAAATTAAGTCTCTTAAAAAACGATGCTCACTGGGATATTTCACTCACTGATGCTTCCAATACAGCTCAACCACATCAGATACGTACACTATTTTCCATCATACTAAGTACATGTTTTCCGGCTAATCCAAAGGATCTTTTGAAAAAATATAAAGACTATATAAGTGAAGACATTTTACATCGCATGCGTAGAATAAGTGATAATCCTAGCATTCAATTTACATCAAATATATACAATGAAGCATTGATTTTAATTGAGGATGTATGTTTGACAATAGCCAACAAATCACTGACAGAATTGGGAATGACAGTTTCGATCTCGATATACAACCAGAAACGCACTTCGATGTTAATGAATTACAAACATTTGTTCGAATTAATCTGCCGAAATTGGTATCAGAACAACGAACAGCATATGACACAATTATTGATACAATATCTAACAAGAGTTGTGGTTTATATTTCTTAGATGCACCTGGAGGAACTAGCAAAACTTTTCTTATTTCAATTATTCTGGCAACTATAAGATCACAAAATAATATTGCACTTGCTATTGCATCATCTGGTAATGGAGCAACTCTTTTGGACGGTGATCGAACAGCACATTCAGCATTGAAACTGCCATTAAATATGCAGGTAATTGAAACTCCAACATGTAATATTAGCAAATATTCTGGGATGGGAAAAGTACTAAGATCATGCCAGCTTATAATATGGGATGAATGCACCATGGCACACAAGAAATCATTGGAAGCACTTAATCGCACATTAAAAGATTTGAGAGGAAATGATCAGCTCTTTGGTGGTGCACTCATTTTGCTAGCTGGCGATTTTCGACAAACGCTACCAGTTATACCACGTTCAACACCTGCAGATGAATTGAATGCATGTCTCAAATCATCAGTGTTATGGCGGTATGTGGAGAAAATATCCTTAAAGACCAATATGCGTGTTCAGTTACAACAAGATCAATCTTCTGAACGATTTGCAAAACAACTGTTAGATATTGGGAATGGTAAAATGGAAATAGACGAATCAACAAACTGTATTACTTTACCAGAAAACTTTTGCACCATTGTAAAATCCACTGATGAATTAATTGCCAAAGTTTTCCCAAATTTATTGCAAAATTATAAAAATAATCAATGGGTTAGTGAGCGAGTTATATTGGCAGCCAAAAACGTTGATGTAAATTCAATAAATTACACAATTCAAAATGAAATACCTGGTGAAAAAACAACATATAAATCCATTGATACTGTTGTCAATCAGGATGAATCAGTTAATTATCCAATAGAATTTTTAAATTCATTGGATCTACCGGGAATGCCACCGCATATTTTATCTTTAAAAATTGGTTCCCCAATCATCCTTCTACGAAATATAAATCCACCGATACTATGCAATGGGACTAGGCTATTAGTAAAAAAATTAATGGATAATATTATTGAGGCAACCGTTTTAAATGGAAAATATCAAGGGGAACATGTACTATTACCACGCATTCCCATGATACCAACAGATACTCCATTTGAATTCAAACGTCTACAGTTTCCTGTACGCCTAGCCTTTGCAATGACCATTAACAAAGCACAGGGACAATCATTACAAGTATGTGGATTAAATTTGATAAATCCATGCTTCTCACATGGACAGCTGTACGTTGGGTGTTCAAGAGTTGGAAAACCATCAGATTTATTTGTTCTTGCACCAGACAGAAAAACAAAAAATGTTGTATATTTAAAAGCACTACTATGATAAAATTCACCATGAATCATCAAAAATCATTCATTCCATGATGATATTTAAAAATTACAAAATTATTGTCCAATTGAAATTTGTTTGCAATATTGTTTAATATCCCAAGTGAAGAAGCATGTTTATTCGACCATCAACTATGTATATCTATGTTTTGTGCATATGTTATATTCAAATGATAAATGTAGGGAAAATTTTACAGTTAATTTTTATTTTGATGTTTTGTATACATTTGATCATTAATGAATTGTGTTTGAGGTATCAAAACTGTCTTTTATTTCAAACACAGCAACGTGTGAACGGGTACAGCTAGTCTATATATATAAAAATGAATTTGTGTGTGTCTGTCTGTCTGTCTGTCTGTACTCAATAGACTCAAAAACTATGCATCCAATCGCCATGAAAATTTGGGAAATGTTTAGGTATATCCCTGGGAAGGTTTTTGTAAATTTTCAACGTTCGAAATTCATTCCTTCCCCCTTTTTCGAGCATTTCATGTCATTATTCCAAGCATTATTTTCCCCGGTTAAACGCAAACGATTAAGTTTTTAATTTATCGCATCATATCTAAGGGAAAGAAGCAATATTTCTAGCAATGTGACGTCATCCCAAGTAATTGTTTTAAACGCAGTTTTCCACGGTTAAAAGCAGGAGATTAAAATGTTCAATTCATCACATAATAAATAGGCGAAAATGATATTTTTCTATCATTATGACGTCATTCATTTAAATATTTCATTTATTCATTTCTTATTTTATATTATTTAAAATCGTCTGCTTAGTATCTATTCGATTTGAACTGAAATTTGAGATATAAAGTGATTCACTTTCATTTCTATGTGACACAAATTGTAGCATTTTTATATGAGAACTAATTTTAAATTTAATTCTTGGTTCATTTTTATGTTACAATGAAATGCATATCAACAATATTCTAAGTACAAAAAGTACAAATTTCAGTGACTCTCATGGCCAAATAAAACCTATCATTTTATATAGTTATCTTCATATTCATATGGTTGTCGATATGAATGTGTGTTTCTGTTTCACACAAAACTATGTGGTTTGTCATAAATTTCCTTAATTTTGGAAAACATTTATTACTACCAACAAAATTAGCACTGTTGCTGTCAAAACCTGTGCTTCCTATTCTATCACGTAATATGGCAAGATCTGTTAACTTTGCTAATCAACGTACAGTAGTAATACAGTAATGCAATTTAGGGTTAAGCTTATATTTTACAATAAAAAAAGTTTGAGCAAATTTAATATAAGACAAATTCGATTATAAAAACTGAATAATGTTATAATACGCTTATGATAGAAATATATAAACATGCCAATGTCTCGAACTGAACTGTGACGAATTTAGAGAGTTATTCACGAAAAATAAATCTTTGTTTAAAAGTAATATATTAAGTTCACCGTAGCGAAGCACGGGCAAACTTGCTAGTTTATATATAAAGCAAAAATTAAAACTCAACTAAGAACAGCAACGCAAAAAAGTTCGCTTTCTCTGCGACGAAATTTGATCGAGTCATTAAAATTCAAAGTCTGAGAAGATTTAAATATTTTTTCTTCTTTCGGGGCTTTAATTGAACTAATTAGAGATTGCTCTCTTTTAATCTAAGTTTGAGTTTAATCTAATTTTATTAGGTGTACTAATTAACTGAATATTTATTATATGTACAAAAAAACCACTTTTATTCTATTAAAAATTTTTTATATGAACTGACAGTTGAGCTGAAAATTCGTATAACATAGAAAAAAAATTTTTTTTGATAAAATTTGATTTTATTATTCAGTGTTGCCTTCAATGATACAAAGGTTATAGCCATCATACAATTTTTTGATACCATTTTTATAGTACGATTTGTCTTTATCAAAATAGACCTTAGTTTCTGAATTATTCTTCATCGGAGATAAA
>JAGEOH010000788.1:25000-28000 GCA_032207245.1 Pardosa pseudoannulata | reverse complement strand
ACGTTACTACACAAACGACTTTGTCCAGACCACGTGTGTCTACTTACCACTAACCATAATGGTCTGCTGCGAAGGTCACCTTAACATTTTTCTTTCGCTCGGAACATGTAACGGACCGTTACAACGAGCACAGCAGGCCTTAACTGCCTGTACTCTTTCCAGCATTTAGTATCTAAAGCTTCCAATTTCACTTCGAATCTACTCTTTTCGATTCTAGGTATTATGAGATTTTGGTGATATTGCATTGTACAAGAAAATAATTTATTTAATTACACAAGAACAATTACAAACTTTTTTTTTTAAGTTTCACAATTTATACTTGAGTATGTTACTACACATACAAGATAAACAACTGAAATACTAAGGCAATTATTTTTAATCTTTCAATGTTTAAAAAAAGTCACAATATAATAATTCATGTGTGTATGTATCTATGTATATAGAGATATGTAGATATATATATATAGATTATTGCTAATTTTAGGTTAACTCAATATCTTAGGAAGCAATCTTAACAAAAAGATCTCTTGTACAGGTAGACATGCGAGCACATTTTTATTAACACACACACTGAAATTAGCAGTTACATGATACAGTTAAAAGATAATCAGTTAAAGAAACAGTTAAGTTATGTTTGCATTATTACAGTTCCTCTCAAACAAAACTTTTCCGTTTCTTAGTCCCAATTGTTGACACAGTTTCTGGAATTGTAATCGTCCCAAAGGTTTAGTCAGGATGTCAGCAATTTGATTCTGACTGTCCACATGTTCAATACTGAACTTACCTTCTTGGAATTTTTCCCTAATGAAGTGAAACTTTACATCAATATGCTTAGATCTCTTGTGATATTCTGGATTTTTCACAAGTTTCAGAGCACTTGCATTATCCACGTACAACACAGGCAGATCATTTGATGCACCAATTTCACTTAGTAGTCTACTGAGCCAAATACATTCTTTTGAACCTTCACATGCTGCTACATATTCAGCTTCAGTAGTAGAGAGAACAACACTTTTTTGTTTTTGACTTGTCCAAGATATAGTACCGTTGGCAAATTTACTGACCATGCCAGTTCTTGAGCGTCTTGTTTTGCTGTCACCCGCATAGTCAGCATCAGTGTAAATTTTCAGTTGTCTCACTGAATGATCACTGGGATAAAACAGCCCATAGTCTAATGTCCCCTTCAGATACTTAAAAATTCTCTTTACACAATTCCAGTTGGAAACTTTTGGACAATCAAGTGTTTCAGACACTACACTTACAGAGTAAGCAATATCAGGTCGAGTTGCAGTAGCTAGATACATAAGGCTGCCTACTGCTTCTCGATAAGGAACATTATCACCAATCTCAACATCAGTTTCACTTGAATTATGTTTTTCAATAGGAACAGCCACAGGATTACACTCATCCATATGGAAACGATGAAGAATTCTTTTTGTATATGCTGTTTGCTCTACAAAAATAGATCCATTTTCCATTTGTTTCAAGCTCATTCCAAGAAAACAGTCTGATGAGCCGACTGTCACTTGAAATTCACTGCTAAGCTTGTTTATAAACTCTGACATTTCTTCTTTTATGTTTCCAGCAACAAGACCATCATCTACATATATAACTACAAGCAGCTTACTTGTAGGATTTACCAGCATAAATAAACATGGGTCTGAATGAGAAGATTTCAAGCCTTGATTACGGATGAAGTCAACAAACCTTTTGTTCCAACAACGAGGAGCTTGTTTTAGTCCATACAGGCTTTTCTGAAGCCTGCACACTCAGCTGGATTTATCATCATAACCCTCCGGCTGTTTCATGTAAACTTCCTCTTGCAACTCTCCATATAAGAATGCAGTTTTCACATCAAACTGCAAGAATTGAAGTTTTTCACTGGCTGCAATACTGATAAGCATTCTAACAATGTCAAATCTAGCCACAGGACTAAAAGTTTCATCGTAATCAATGCCCTGTTTCTGAGAGTAACCTTTTGCTACTAGTCTCGCCTTGTATCTATCAATGGAGCCATCTCCTTTTGTCTTTATTCGCAAGACCCAACGATTTGCAATGACTTTCTTATTTTGAGGCAATTCAACCAGATCCCAAGAATCATTCTTCTTTAAGGAATTCATCTCTTCATCCATTGCTTGCTTCCATTTATCAGCATCATTTGAAGCCATAGCAGAAGCATAAGAATCAGGATTTGAAAATTCTGCCATTAAAATGTAATCTTGCAGGTACAAAGGCTTTTTAATTTCTCTTCTAGAGCGACTTAGTGACAAATCACTGTTTGCATTGGATACACTATTTACTGTGTCCATACACTCTCCTAGATTTTCTGTTAGAACATCTGAGTTTGAAGATTCATCTTCTATAGGCAAAGTAAACTCTACATTATTCTCAGATTTTGTGTCAGTCACATTCGAATACACAGTTCCTAGTACTTGTTCATCTTTAAAGACAACATCTCGACTTAAAACAACTTTATCATTGTTTGTCCATATTCTGTACCCATCCTTGTCACCACAATACCGAACCAGACGACCTTTCTTACTTTTCGGATCCCATTTTCTTCTCTGCTGCTTTGGCACATGGATATAACACTCAGTTCGAAAAATTCGTAAGTGATCGATACATGGTTTTTCTTTATTGAACCATAGTTCATACGGACTCTTACCTGGTACTGATGTCTTGGCAGTTCTGTTTAATACATATACAGAAGTGTTAATTGCTTCAGCCCATAGCTTGATTGGAAGGTCTTTAGAGTGAATGAGAGATCGAGCACATTCTACTAATGTGCGATTTTCTCTCTCAGCAAGCACCATTTTGTTGAGGAGTGTATGGCATAGAAATTCGGTTCATTATTCCTTTAGATTCAAGGAGGGCTTTTACTTCAGAATTATTGAATTCTGCTCCTCCATCACTTAATAATTCTTTAATTCTATGTCCAGCTGATTCAGACTCACTGATAAATGTTTTCAAGCAATTCACAACCTCTGATTTCTTATTCAC
>JAGEOH010000788.1:0-20000 GCA_032207245.1 Pardosa pseudoannulata | reverse complement strand
ACGGAGTAAATGTTTTAAATAAATAATAAATTTTTAGCTTAAAATTCTGAAGAAAGTAAGGGAGTGAAATGATTTTTCTTACCTAAGTGAGGTAAAGCTCCCCCTGATCTTCCGTAACAATAACGGTAGACGGTAGTAATAAAATTACTTTTATTACTTACTTTTAACAATGCAATACACTATAAAATAATATAGTTTTAAAAATATTTCTTTATCATTTTGTGTTAAATTAAGACACAATTTTTAATGAAGTTCAAAAAGCAGTAAATAAAAAAAATATATATATAACATCACTTGTTACCCTTCGAAAATTAAAATAAAACGCTAACCTAATTTAAGTATCCTGAGTTGTTGGTGAATATACACGTTTGATCTGATTTAAAAAATCCTGAAAAGTATCTTGCGGATTTGCTTTCATTTTCCTTCACATAAATTCCCAAAGTTACGAATCAAATTGAATTTCACACTTGCGAAATGTGCGGAGGGATCACTTAATTGAGCTCCACAAGCCCTCAATTGTATTGGTGTGAGCTCCAATATTAAATATAAAAAATGAAAAAAAAAAATACCACAAGAGCTCAGGCAAAATCTCAAACATCCATAGCACAGCCGAAATGGCTGAAATGCACGCCAGAAAATCCAAATTCAGCGGTCTTGGAGTATTGTTACAGGAACCAATAACGGTCAGATATTCAAATCACATGTCATTTCTCCCAATAGCCTAAAATAAAGGCGCCGATTGACGAGTCTTCTACAATAACGAGAAAAAATTGCTAACCGTTTTAAGCTATGGTAACCCTAGTAAGGGTATGGTTGTTACTTTCTCTGTATCAATATTTTGGCGGTTTAGGGCAAATTACGTATTTACAAAATTCATTTGTTGATATGTTACTCGGGAAGATGTGTTTGTTTACATAGTATTTGAAACTAGTACGCACGTGTGACCTATGTTTACTAACCGATTGTAAAGGATAAATAAATTAAACCTTGTTAAATTTTATTTATATTCTATTAAGTAAAAATAATATACTGTGTATAAACAGAAATTAAAATTATTGTTATTTAATTTTTACGATGTTTTTTAACTTTATATATTTTAGTAGTAATGCTAAAGTTACGTTGAAACATTAATAGAATATTTAAGAATACATATCGCTTTACAGGTGCAGATAAAAATTAGGACAATTAATTGCAATACGTATCAAAATCAATATTTTAAACGTTACTCTTGGCATCCCCGCTGAACTGGGTTCCAGGGACTCTCTAAACTTGGAAACGCCTGAAGAGGCTTAATATTTACAAGTTTAAAAAAGGTTTAAAGAGGTAAAACCTTCCAAATCTAAATTAGTAAAACGAAAACTTAATACATTAAGATGAGAGTCAGTGAGCGTCGCACAAGGCTCATATCGTTTGAATATTACTGGGTTTAATCACTGACTGTTGAAATCAGTCTGATATATCCGGATATTATTCCAATAAACCAGTAACAATTACGAGTAGTGGCTTTTTCAGTATTGATCTGAGTGCTTCGTTATCGATAGCTGACTATTGTGATCAAACTCTCAATATCATCACCTTTGATGTATCCCGATATTAATCCAATAAACCAGTGCGCAGAGGGCCGGAACAACCAAGTTGTCTCCGCCCATTGAGAGCTGTGGAATATGGAATGCTTCTTTATCAAGATACCGGAATATACTACCCGTGGTAATCGCAATAATAGGTGATAATCTCCTAGAACAATTTTCTGGCTTGAGTTTTATCAAGTACGTGGGTAAATACGCGAAGTAGATGTCAAACGAAAGCAATAACTTGAAGAAATATTATTTTATGTAGAAAATATAGGATGTATTTTGGCGATCTACGTTATCGTAATCGAGAGAAAACAGTATCGCCGGCAGGGATACATCGGCAAAGTAAAAATTTTAATATTGTTATCACGATACTTAAATTATATCAATACTCGACGATACATTTATAAAAGATCCAGCTCTAATATATATATATATATATATATATATATATATATATATATATATATATATATATATATATACATATATACACATATACACACACACACACACACACACACACACACACACACATATATACCGGGTGGCCATAATTAAACTGAGAACGCTCACAGTGTTCTGTAGCGCGATCTATTTGCGAGAATGACGCCACATTTTGTAGGAAGATTAAACAAGACGGGGAGTGAAAGATTTAATAAAAAAGAAGAAAAAGAGCGAAAGATTTTTTTAATTTATATATATATATATATATATATATATATATATATATATATATATAAATTAAAAAAATTATATTTAAGCTTTTAACTATCAGCTCTTATATACATTTCTAACTTACATGTAAATTAAGGTAATAGAATGGTAATAGATATTGCAAAAATAAGGTAGACTCAGCTGAGGTTGTATTTGCTTTTCATTGGAAAACTATATAAATTTTTCTATATCAAACTATATTAATATCAAACTATATCAATTTTTCTATATCATTTCAGGTGAAAAAATTTGTTCCAAATGGGCAAATATTCGGGATGCGTTCGTCCTCAGCTTGAGAACTAAAAGTGGGCAAGCTGGAAAAAAAAAAAAAATCATTAGCATCTTTAATTTTTACTGGCGTGTCAAGAGCCCAGTGAAACACAATCTAGCTCACTATTGGATGATTCCATTGTGGTAGAAGATGCGCCTTCCTCTGCAGAATCTTCATCTCAATTATTTATGGAATCACCCATCTCCTCTGCAAGCATGTCACATAAAAAAGATAACACTAAAAGAAAAAGATGTGATTTCAATATAGAAGAGGAAATCATAAAGGCACTCAAAAAACCGAAAGTGGAGGAAAAAAAATGTACTTTTTTTTCTTCTTTCGAAGAATATATAACGGACATGAGTGAGCAAGAAAAACTGCAGCTACATATGGACATTCTAAAATCGATATCTAATATAAAAATGAATAGAAATCAGAATGTTTATCTTTATGTTGATGAAGATTAATAAAAGAAAAAAATACTTCTATAGATTTATTAAGCTTTTATTACTTATTAAAACTAATTTTTTTTTATACATTAGTTTTTAAAATTTTTGGTTTATTAATTTAATTAAAAAACTGTATAAAGTCTTTTTCGAGGTGTAAACTCAGCAAAAAAAACAGATATGTGCAGGATGTGTAAATAAAAACGTAAGTATTTATTGAAATAATGACAGCATCTTATAAAATAATAAAATAAATATATATTATAATTATATTATAAATAGTAATAATAAATATAATTTTATTTCAAAGTTTATGTAAAAAAATATTGATAAAAGGTAGATTGATTCACAATGATTTCTGAAATTGTTATACAGTATATTCTAACATAGAAAAAAGTAACCGAGTAAATCCTTTAACCCAAAAAACCCACTCTAAAGTGGGTTTTTTAAAAATTGGTGATATTTTTATTTATTTACAGAGACTATTATCTTAGTTTTGCAAATTAATTTTAAAGAATTTTTATAAATTTTAAAGTCTCTTTCAATTTTAAAGAATTATTCTGTGGAAATATGTATACAGTCTATCAAAATGCATTCTACAGTAAATCCAAGATAACAATTTGAAAACAAAAATTATCTGTGACATCCATAAGGAAAAGGACAAAAGTTTCATGTGTAAAATACAGAATAATTTGACCATAAATCATAGAGTAATAACAAGGATTTTAATTCAAAACAAACAGATCTTCCAATAACATCATATATTATGTCTGTATTTTAACTAACTTCAATGCTTTTTATATTCCTAATCTGTTTCTAAGTTTCGACCGCATGTAGAGAACAGATATCTATTCTTAATTTTATAAATTAATTTTAAAATAGAATTTGAGATAAATCACAACCTGGGACATACATATAATTTGTTTTTTTATGATAAAATTCCTGTAATTTCTCTAAAAGCATATATTTTATTTGTATGTACATCAGAAGTTTTATTCATATATACTTTAATGAAAGCTTTTTAAAGTCATGGAAAATGAGCTGCTAAATCAGGAAAAGTGATGGATTTGATAAAATTTTATTTTGGCAGATACCCTGCCTATAACTAGTTGAATAATCGAGCTGGAAAACAGGAGTTTTCAAAAATACTAAACTAAAAAAATATCAGTAATAAAATATAATCAGTTAATAAAAATATAATCAGTTTTAGCAATTAAATCTTTCTAAAATATGGTACTTCCCCTTCCTTCTCCTCTTAAAACAGACCCCAATAAAACCCACCCAGGCTGGGTTTTTTGCAACTCTGATATTCTAGCTTTTTTAAAGCCGGCATTTTGACAAAAATTGCATCAGACACCAAAATGCGAAAAAGTTAGTGCTGCATAAAATTAGTTGGAGTATTTTAGAACTTATTTTCCCTATTATATATTTAGTATAATTAAATAATAATAATAAAATAAAGCAATATCATTTGTTTATATTTCTTTTAGTCATTATGTTTAATAATTGTAATTGTTAATATAAAACATTTTTAGTGAAACATTGAAAATAGAAACTGGGATTCATGAAAGTTGGCACAATTGGTAGTTTAATATTTTATTATAAATACTGAATACAAAAATTATGGTTTTTGACATTTGAAATACATTTTGACATTTGAAAATTATGACATTTGTTAAAATACAAAAGCAATACAAAAATTATGGTTTTTGACATTTGAAATACATAATTTAAATTTTTTGCAATTGCCATGGTAGGCTGCCTTCGGTGCTCAAGAAAAAATTGGCAAAACAAGTGCGTGTTCCACGCCCACTATGTTTCAGTGCTTCTGTGTTATTAGAAGTGACTGGATTTAAGGAACATGTCATTAAATCGTCTGGTCGGTATCCATCCATGTCCCGTATGATATTGTGCAACACTACCGTTGCCTTAATCACTTCCATTGCTGTCTCGACAAATTCAGGGGAGTAGGAAAAAGTCTCCATTTATTTGTTAATATCCCAAAAGCACATTCTACTTACTTTCGGGCTTTGCACAGTCTGTAATTAAAAATTTTTTGTTTTGTGGACAAATTATGCCCACCATAACTCCTCATTATGTGTTCGTGCATGGGAAAAGCATCATCTGCTACGAACACATAAGGAACTTTAATTCCTTCTGGTGGCAAGGGTGCAGGGTTTGGTATATTTAATTTCTTGTTGTTAAGCAGGGACCAAAACTCTGTCTGTTTTAAGACGTTAGAGTCACAGTCTTTTCCATATCCTCCAATGTTTACATAGGTAAACTTATAGTCAGAATCTGCTATTTGCTAAGAGAATAATGGAATGGAATTTTTTATAATTATAATTCATGGATCCCTCGTGTGGGAAATTTACTATTCTTATGTGCTTTCCATCAATTGCTCCCAAGCACCGAGGAAAATTTGCATATTTTTCAAAATTGGCTGCAATGTGTAGCCAATTTTCTTGCGTAGCTTTTGGAAAGTGTTTCTGCGATAGCATTTTCCATATGTGGGAGCATGTTTCTTTTACAGTTCGAGAGACTGTACTAATACCAATCCGATATGAATAGTGCATATCGGTAAACGAGCGTCCCGTGGCCAAATATCTGAAAACGAAAATAAAATTAGAATTTAACAACTTTATAAAATTACACAATTAATTAAAATCACATATTTTTTATATTTTTATATAGGACAAATGTGATAAACCTACTATACATATGTGAATCATTCTACGTCTCAAACAACCCACACGAAAAAGGTTAAATGAGCTAACATGGCAAGAATGTAAAACAAAGAGTGATATTTTAGCTCATTTTATTATTTTTAATGATTAATTCTATTTTAGCTCAATTAACAGGCATCTCAATCAGGTTAAGAGTGGTTACTGCTATTTGTATGAATTTAATGAAATTTTATTCCACCTAAAATAAAAAAATATATTATTAAAATAAGGATTTTAAAGATATGCTGTTGCATTTATCAGTAAGCACTTATATGTGGAACAAGTATTTGTCTGGGATTTGAACAATTGTACTATAAAAAAATAAGAAATACATTGTTTTATACATGTATTATACATTGTGAAATACACAACTTGCATATTATATGAAGAAAACCATAAGTGTCAATCCAAAAAATGTTTACACTTAATAAATTAAGGCAAAGGTATGTATGGATGAATTTGGTTTTCTGCTTTTAATTCATAAAATTTTGTTGAAAAAATTTATTAGGTTAAACAATATATAAATCAAACTCTTATTATCTAAGAAAAAATCAGCTACTATGTAATTTCTTTTTTATAAGCAATTGTAATTTTTGGGAAACTATCAGCTATTCTTTTTTTTTTAAGAAAATTAATATGAAAAGTGGGATAAATTAAAAAAAAAATACACTTTTATATGTTATTTAAAAGAGAAAATGCTTCATTTAAACACTAGTATGTAGGTTTTATTAGTTTAAACAATATATATTAAATATAAATCAAACTATTTAAAAAAAAAAGGTTACTATATAATTTCTTTTTTATAAGCAGTTTTAATTTTAGAAAAATTAACAGCTATTAATTTTTTTAAAGAAAATTCTTATGAAAAGTGGGATAAATTCAAAAAAAAAATTTTTATTATATGTTATTTAAAAGAGAAAATGCTTCATTTAAACACTAGGATGTAGGAGTATCATGATTACTAAGAAATGTACTAATTTTTACAAAATATTAGCATTATTCGATTTTTAGTGTTACAAAGAATTTTTCTTTAAAAAAGTTGAGAAAATATATTAATAAAAATACAACTTACCGCAGTGTTATAACCAGCATTTCTTTAGGAGGAATGCATTCTCTGAAATGAGTATTTTCCTTCTGCAATAATCTGCAAATATTGTTTAATATGTAATTAAACGTATTTTCGCTCATTCTGAAATAATTGAAGAATTTTACGGGATCTTCCTGTAACTTTTCAAAAAGAGTGTAAAACTCTCCTTGCAGATATCTCTCTTTTATAATTTCATGGACCCAAAAACGGCGTTTAATCTCCCTCTTTTTCTTACGGAGGTATAACAAATAGAGCAAACGTAGTTTGTTATGTGCAGGAGCCATTACGAAAACCGTGCGATCTCGCTGTTGTCTCGGAATGAAATGAGCAGAAAATTTCTTATTATCGGGTAACGATATCGGTGGAGTGGGAAAACTGTTTACTACACGACACGATACCGTTCTGTCGGACAACGACAATCGGATACGTTTTATCGCTGTCGTGTCGGTAAGTGGGAAAGCGCTCAAATAGTAATAAAATTTGTGGCTAAAATATTGCTGTGAAAGCAACTGAAAATAATATTAAATTGATAACATTATATGACATAACAGTACATTCTAAACAGAATGAGTAAATTATCTATGCAAAATACATAATTTATATATTATGTTAATAATAAAAAGTAAAAATAAAAACTTACCTATGATTTTCTTCTCTGCAGTCGTTTTCAAGTCGTATTCATCATCAATGTATTTAAATATTTCGTCCCACGATCTTTCTCTTGCAATTTTATTTTTAAAATTGGGATTTCGCTTATCCCATAAGCATGGTTTGCTTTTCCACTAGTTCACATAGTAGAGCAATATCGCACTTGAAGGAGGCCATTTTAGATGTATCAACAGCTCGGGAAATGTCGACCGATTTGAAGGGAATAGCACGTGCTGAAACGACAAAATTGCCCGATAAACGATATCGGCCAATCGATGACGATAAAATCGTCATCGAATCGGCTGGTGGGAAAGCGGGTAGCTCATCTCAGTGCATTTTACGTGCGGCGGTGTCGGACAACGACAATCGGATACGTTTTATCGCTGTCGTGTCGGTAAGTGGGAAAGCGCTCTTAAGAGTCGAGATGAACTTTCGCTAGCCTTTCTTTTTACATGTACATAGTTTTCTATAATTCCTTTTTAAATGTATATGAATTTTATTCCTTTTTCACAAATATATTCGAGCCATTAATGCCAAACATGAAATCAAGGTGTTTATCAAAGCACAAAACAGCCCGGCCCGGGACAAATTGACGAGAAGCAGTACCATCGGAAATTTGGAGGTAAGGCCTCTTTGCTTTACCTATTGATTTAATTGTACTGTATTCTCTTGTGGTCTTTTACGACACATAGAATAATGTTTAAATTAGCATATAGAACAATGCTAAAAATTTCAAGCCATTTAGATAGTTATAGAAAAAGATACGATAAGCAGAAAAGAAACAAAAATTCTTCCTTTTATAATTGTTTTAAAGTAATGATTTTTCCTTAAAATGTATTGCATACTCATTTAATGTAAGAATAAAGTTCTTTTGTGAAATATTTATTTCATTTCAGTTACCTTCATTTTCAGCTGTAGAGTAATCCATAATCTTACCTATTACGTGAAACAATTTGAAAGGATGGAACATCGATTTCAAGTACGTCTGCCATTGTTTACTACTTCTAATTTTAAAGAAATTATTATAATTTTAGTGGAAAATTTATATGCTTCCTCAGCTACAGCCTTCATAAAAACCTATGAGCTGTTTCCTATGATATTTTCTTCAGTAGCAGTAGTTGAAAGAAATATCTCTAATTTAGGAGCACTAACACTTTAAGATTTTTTTCTTTTATAATCGCTAGTATTTGTGTAACTGGAAGCAGAATTTATTATTATTATTATTATTATTATTGTTTATTTTTCTCAATGTGGCATGCTCCGCAGCGATATAAACAAATCATCTCTGCTAAGATTATTGGTTGCAAGAAAACAATATTAATTAAAAATTAATACAAAATGTGAATTAAAATTCTGCATATCTTTGTGTACATTTTAACATTTGTTTAAGGAAACATTTATATGTTTTCAACTCTTGTAACGTTTTACTAAATCAATTTAAATATACATTTTTTATATACAATTCAAAATAAAGCAATAACTATAAATGCATAAAAAATTTGATTTCAAAGTTTATGGCTCCCTTAAAAATCACAGCTACCCTACTTTTAAAATAAATTTATGACCATCAGGACCATCAGGATGGAGTGTGGTTTCAGTGTCATCTGGGAAAATAATCCCCACGGGCGCTGGCATTTTCTTTGCAGTGGCTTTTCAGTAGAGGTCGGCTAATAGTTAGTAAACAGAAGGGAGAGAGAGAAAGTAAAGGATAGAGTCAAATATTCACGAACTTCATGTGACTAGGGTCCGGGAGATAATACTCTCGTACACTAGTAAGGGTTCAGAAGATGAACGAAAGGATAGGGAGTTTTTTTTACCGTTATGAAGAGTAAGACTTCATAACGATTTAATTTAAAAATTTTAAAGATTTTTTTTACCGTGCAAGCACGTATAATTTTTTGTAATTTTATGTATTTTTTTAATAAAAAATAAAAAGGTCAAACAAATTAAAGAGAGAGTGTGGCTCTAGGCCGCTTACAATTTCTAGCATCGGCATGGTCATAATCGAAGTATTCCAAGAGAAGATCATTTTTGATATTGTTGTAAAAATTTTCAGATAATTGTCTGTAGAATTTTGGAAGAGTGGGGATATTAAGTTCTTTATGTATGTCGATATTGAGGACATACCAGTGTGCTTTCGCTATCATCTTAATGGTTACGTTCTGTTGAGAGGTTAGTTATTTAATGTTGGATACTGCTGCATATGACCAGGCCGGGGCTGCGTATGAGATTAAAGGGCGAAGGAAACTTTTATACAGGAGCAATTTATTTTCTAAGCTTAAAGAGCTGTTTCGAGCAATTAGGGGGTATAAAAGTCTTTTAACGGCTCGAAACTTATGCCGAATATCGGTGATGTGATAATTTCAGGTAAGGTTTTTGTCTAGTGTAACACCGAGGTACTTGACTCTGTTAGACCAGGGGATGTTAGTATTGTAGATTTTAATATTGTTATTAGTGTAAGAAGAGTGTCTTTTTATAGTGAACATGACAGCGATGCACTTTTCGGTGTTTAAAGCAATTTTCCAGGTGGAGAGCCACTTAGTGATAAGAGTGATGTGTTTATTGATGACGGATACAGCGTACTTGTGATTTTTGTTAGTGCTGAACAGGGAAATTTATGACTGAATATTATTTTTGTCATAATGCATATAAAGCACAAAATTATTCTGGTCATTTTTAAAATGTTTTCTTTTTTTTAATTTTCATTTAAACAGTTTTAAATTTTTTGTCTCGTTTTAAGGAATTTTATATTTATTTCAGCATTTGTCCGAAACAATCGTCAATATCAGCATGCCACCGAACATGAAGTTGAAGCAGCAATAAAAAAATGGTTTGTGAAGGTGGACTTCTTCACTATAGTTCAAATTTTAGGTCAAATTTTTTTACAACACAAGGGCCAATGAGACCAGCACCTACTAATTAAATCTGATTCCGAACTGCTACAAGCATTCATTCCATAGCGGGATTCGAACTTACGAACTACGGTACCGAAGCTGAGTATTTTAACCATTCGGCTGCAATTCTAATAATAATAATAAAAAAAATGTAAATAACACTTGATTTTTAATATGCTTGTCAATAAAATTTGATTTGATTCCCTACTTTTTTAATTGTTTTATTTATTCTTTAATCATGTTGAATATTTATTTACTTAAATGTAAATATTCTCACAATACAACTTACAAAATAATTTTTTATTCTGATTTTAAAAGAAATGTAAAATTTTAATTTTTAGGAAATAAATTTAGTTACTTAGGAAATAAATGAAATTTACATTAAATAATAGAGTTCTAAACTGTTTATTTGTAAGTCTAAAATATTTGGAATTAAAAGTTAAGGATAAGAATTTAAATTTTAGTTTTTGAAAAATTTATTTATAGTTTACATTTAATAATAGAACAGTTTAAATTAAGGTATGCTTCATTTATCTTTTAAAAGAGAAATATTTTTCATGCAGAAATGGTTAAAATATACTTCTTAAAACAATGTTAAAAATATTTATAATTATTACAGATTATATTACAAAGGTTCTATATAATTCTATTTTTCATGTCAGGTACAGATAATTATTCACAGATGAATTACATGACTGAAGTGTCTACATTTTTGTTTACATCCTATATATATGGTTTTAAATTGCATTTTTGTTTGGATATTGGATTATTGCTTTGAAGAACAGAGAGAAAAACAATAAAAATATTTTTAAATGTGCAAACTAATGCTTTGACACTAGAATTACGGTGGTCTTTGTATATCCAGAATTACGGCGGGTGTCATTTTGACCCCTTGATAAGATATCCGTATATTTCTCTATATGATATAAATATTTGTGAAAAATAAATTAAAATAACGCAAATTATGACAACTACAGTTTGTTTTTAAAAATATACAGACTTTGAAGGTATTTAGGATCAATTAAACGATTTACTACGTTCTCTCCTAAACTTTGATCACTTGGTTTTATTTCATCTTTTCCTAACTATGGAAATCCGTTTAATAAGTATTTTGTCCTAACTTCTACTTCTAACCAAAATTTTATTCCTAATGGTCTCTTGCGTTTGGAATTTGTTTCTAAGTCTAGAATTCTAAATTTCCGTCATTATCAATCAGAATTTTAATTGAGTTCTAAGAAAGCACGGTATTAATTTTAGTGTTACACTTTTCAATTAAAGTGGAATAAGAGATTTGAAAAAAAATTTTCAATTTTACAACTCCTCTTCAACCTCCACTCAAAATACAGTTTCTTTTAAGTCAAAGAGTTTTTTGCTGGATGAGATCCCGCCTACCCTCCCTCATCCCTTTGGACTAATTTTACAAGCCCTTTAAATTAATTTTACAATTTACACTAAATCACAAATTTGTGATGAAAATCACACTCAGATTATTTAATTTGTGATTAAGTGAATGTTTCAGTCTATTTAGTATGAATGTTATGTGTTTCTTTGTGTTTTCTTTGTTAATTCAATTAGATTTTAAATATTCAATTTTTGTAAAATTTTTCCTCAAAATGTTGTTTTTGTTTATGTATCAATTTGTTGAGTTACGATCCCCTCGCCAGATTTCAAACGCCACGCTGCAAGCACGCCAATTTCGCCAAATGTGGTTGAAGCACCAACAAGATCCATGATTAGAAACAGGAGAGTGGGCTAAGAAGAGGAGTTGAAAAAGAGCAGTTTTTAGAAATTGTTCTGGAAAGGCATTTCATGATGCTTATAAACCCTGGTGAGAGACTATTCAGATTCACTAAAAAGGCTCTCATCATGGTGCCGTCTTCAACTTCGGGGTCAGCAGACATCTTGTCTTTTAGAAATACATCAACGAAGCTGATGTAATCCGGGATGATATCATAGAATTTCCAATAAGTTCCACAGTTCAGGTCTAGCTAAGTCTTCTGCTGGTCTTAGGAGTGAGAGAAAGAGGATTATGTCCTTAGGCACAGCCATGAAGAATGACTAGCGTCTCCGTAACACAATATCATAAAAACACCGGCTGTACAGCGTCTGAGTTTTATTTTTTTATTACTATGCATTAAATATTACAGTAGCAATTAAAGTATTGTATTATTGTTTCAAATGAAAAACAAAACAAAATAATGTATCCAATTCATTTATTTAATCATAATCCTTTGCAGACAGAGAATTTTACAATAAATTGAAACATTACAAAAACAGTTGCATTATATAAGTATACATATATACATAACAATTGTGATCTGGTATTAAATAACATTAACCTTCAGGAACTTTCGAGTTAAAGTTTCCTTTCTTTCGCTTTTGAATGTGGTGCATAAAAATTTTTATTATTATTAAATTTACAATAACTGTTTAGCAATATGTTAGTGGCATTTTTTTTTTACAATTTTAATAACAATTCGGAAGAATGTCCATTCTTATAAATTTTAAAAATTAAATACTTTCTTCAACTAATAAAATATAACAAACGACACTCACTGCAATTTCTCATTGATTGTGAAATTTCAAAAATTTTTATTCATAGTTTGTTAACAATTTTCTTATAACTAAGTAATGAGAAATAACAGTTATTATATTATCAAAAGAATACTTTAAACTAGTTTAGTTAATATAATGAATTAAAATGCAATTTTTATGCAAAAATATTTAACCATTCTTTGTTAAATGACCCAAAAATTACAACTATTTACATATTTTAATACCGAATTTACAGAAAAACTTAATAACATATACAAGAGCAATTGGCTTTATAAATTCATGTTCATGTTATAATAACAAAACATTTTTTTAAAGTTGAGGGGTGAGGTAGAATTAAAACTCCACTATTTCTCAAAAATTTATAAGAATGAGGAGAAATTGAAGAAAAAACTGATGACAGGATTAGTAAATCAGAATTATACCTATTTTCCTTTTTATGAGTGAAAATTAGGGAGATTTGCTCTTTAAGAAAGTTAATACTTATTGCTTCATTTGGTGAACAAACTTTTTCTAAATTATAAGTATTTCCGTAACTGACCTTTTGAATATATTCAAAAGGTCAGTTACGGAAATACTTAAATTATCTCTTTCATTTAATTTACAACTACAATTCTGGTTTGAAGCACTTAAAATATTTGAAATTTCTTGTACATTTTTAACATTCATCGAAAAGCAAAATTTGTCAACTTTTGATAACTTTAAATTACCTTTAAAAATATTTACACATAGATTTTCATCAATAACTAACATTAAATAGTCAGGAATATTATCCATTACAGTTATTTTAACGAAAGAAAAAATTCCATTTTTAGAGTTACTTACAGAATTAAATCCATCAGGCATATTAATTAAACAAATCTTATGCTCCAAGTCAGAAATACTATCAATTTTGAATTTCTGAAGATGATCATCAAGGGACTTTTTGCTTTGTTCTATAACTAAATGTAACTGTGAATATTCAATTCTTCTTTTTTTGGTTTTTGGATCCTCTCTTGAAACTTTATGTATTGATAAAAACTCCGGGTACCCTTCAAAGACAGTAGGAATAGCTGCTTTATTTAATCTAGGCCGAACGATGGCTGAAAAGTTAGGGTGCTAGCCGTTTCCTTTAAGTTATTGATGAGGGTTTTTAATGAGTTAATAAAATTTTTAAGATCTTGAAAATTAAGTAAGTTCTTGATTTCTTTAATTAAGGTACCAAATTCAATTATTTCCTTGAAATTAGAATTAAAATTATTATTTTCTTGTTGATTTTGGGAGACATTCATCCTATTATTAGGATTCGAATTTTCATTAGTATTTATCTGAGATTCATTACTGACAGTATGAGCATAAGTTTCCCTAACAGGAAGATTATTATTTTTATGAGAGTTTGGGATGCTAGTAGGAAGGTTTGGGGTGAGTTTAATATTATTTCTGGGTTTTGGGAAGTTCATGCAGCCATTATAGCTAGCGGAGTGCTTACCACTGAAGTTGCAGCATTTAATAAAATCTTTTTCTCCCTTAATATGAGGGCAATCGGTACTGAGGTGGTCACCAGCGACGCATTTCACGCATTTAGGAGCCATCCAACAGGTAGCGATGTTGTGGTAAAATTTTTGACAGGTATGGCATTGAGGAACGGGATGAGGGGAGCGATATTTTTCTACTTTGACAATAAAGTAACTGATGGTTTTAAGGTCCAAAATTTTGGCACTGTCGGGGGTAGGTTCTAACTGGATTTGAAAAATAGGGAGATGAGTTTTGAAGCTTCTACTGATCAGTTGAGTTATTTTAAGAACTTTAAAATTTAATTGAAGAAGGGTTTCAAAAAGGTTATCAATGGGGTAATCAACAGGTAATCCTTTAATAACAGCTTTGTAGGGTTTGACAAAATTTGTAGCGTAGGAGAAGGCTTCTATTTTATTATCTTTAATATAATCTCTATCTTTTTCAATTTGGGGGAAAATTCTGATAAAACTGCTACTAACTTTGGCATGAAAATTTAGTTTTCCGTTAATTTTGAAAAAAATCGTCTAAGAGTTTCAAATAATTTTCATTTTTCCTAAAATTAATAGGTTTAATTTTGCTTTTATTTTCTACGCGGTTTTCATCACTATTTCCATTATCTGAAAGAGAAGAGATATTTTCTTTAGGTTCATTACTGTCAGTAATATTATTATCTTTAACAGTTTCAGATCCGCTATTAATGCTATCTAAGTTATCATAAGTTATTGCCATAGCCTCATTACTTGGGATATTATTATTAGTTATAGCATTATAATTAGCTTTTTTTTTAGCTTTCCTCCTTTTTTTGGACTGAGTTTTAGTGCGGATTCCCTCATCACACTGTTCGGTAGAGTAAGACTGATCCTGCTTACCTTGGTGGTCCTTCACAGCATCAACGTAAACGTCTGGAGACATCTTATACATGACATTCTTCTCTTCAAGAGTCAACTCACTGTTATACATGGTGCAGTAGAAGACGAATCCTTCCGGGGGAATTAATCCACCTATTTTTCACATAATCAATCGTCTCCTCTAAAAAGAAGTATTCATAAAGCTCTTTATACTTCATCCGAACACACTTGAGAAAAATCTCCTCCATTTCTGAAGAAGCGTTCACATGTGTGAGCCAGCTGCGCAGTTTATCAAACTCATCATCAGACCGTTTCTCGGCCGCCATAGCGACAAATACCGTACAGGCGGAGCTCTCGAAAACACGCCCTATCCCAACGGGAGCTGGCGAGAGAGTGTGTGTGTTACTAAAATTGACTCACAGTTATTGCTAAGATAAACAAAAGTAATTAAAAAATTGACTGTATTTAAAAAAATTGTTAATGGCAGTAAGTTACACAGATAGTTCTGAAATATATCACACAGATCATTCTCAAAAAGATTGTTTCAAATTACTTATGTAAAGATTGGACAGTCCTTGTACTAATAGCTTAGGTGCTAATTGATCGCATTTGAAAAAAAAAAACTTAATATTGTTTTTTTTTTTTTCCAAAATAAATTAGAGAAGTATGTGTTCCTTCACAGACGATGTATTTTTTTTTTTTTTTTTTTTTTTTTTTTTTTTGCTTATAACTTTTTACTCTTTTGGTTTAAATTCTCTTTTACATGTTAGTTTTTTTACATCTTAGTTACAGATTAGTTTTTTTTTTTTTTTCAAAATAAATTAGAGAAGTATGTGTTCCTTCACAGAAGATGTATTTTTTTTTACTTATAACTTTTTACTCTTTTGATTTAAATTCTCTTTTACATGTTTTAAATATTCTTTTAATATATATATATATATATATATATATATATATATATATTATAGAATATATATAATCTAATAATAGCATTAGTAGTCATATGAAATGCATAATTTTTTTCAGATTGAATTTATTTTATTTTTCAATAAAAAATTCTTTTAAAATGTTGATGAAATTTATTTGAATTTCGCATCCTTTTAAAGTACTAAACTAATTTTGTAGAAATAAGTGCATAGTTAATTAGTGCATAATAGATTTTTAAAATCATTTTTCATGTGCATCATTAATTTTTTATACAAGAAAATCTTAATAAGCAACAAAGTAGAAATTGTGACAAAATGTATTGCTCAATTTATTTCATTTTAGTTAAATTCAATGTGATTTAATTTTTTTTCATTTTTATTTAGACTCTTAATTTCCCAATTTATATGAATATTGTATTATCATAAGCAATGCTCAGCTTTAAAAAAATTTAAACCCAAAAATTCTATTTAAAATTGGTTAACATTCATATTATTATTATATGATTTATTAAAATTACTGCTATAGCAATATATTTCAAAATTCAATACTGCAAATAATATTTTTGTTAGTTCTTTAAAAATTAATATCCTTTTTTTGCACTATTATAGTGTATAAAATGGGATATTTATCGTAACAAACATTTAAAAATTGGTTAAAAACATATATAATAGTAATGGTATATCCACAGACTAGATACATTAGTGATTCCCAAAATATTTATTTAGTCTATGGCGTATATCGAAGTGGAATACCATTTGGCGTGCGCCAACATCGAAGTATGTGGTAACCAAATGCCAAATGTGGTAACACGATTACAATATACGTCAGTGTATGACGTAATCTTAACGTCCAATCCCGTTCGACTTGCAGATTTTTTATCCCAGGTTCTAGGCGCCTGTGTATGATCGAGCATTTACGTACTTATGTATGCTCCTATTCCATGAATATATATCATGTACCAATTACAAAATATTACAAAATATAAATTCTTTTAACAAACTGATATTTAAAGTATAATTAATGATGATCATGCAATGGTAATTAAGAAAGTTATCACGTATATGTATAAATAAAAATAAAGAATTATTTTTATTCACATTTTTAATCGTAATTTTTAAACATAAGGCTTACGACGACGCCAGTTGATAATTCCTATTATTGTAAATGTCATAAGTTTTATACACGGAATCTCAAAAGTAAGAAAACTTATAGTTGGAAAAAATCCTCAATTAAACAATTTGTTCCCGGAAAATAATTTTAAAGGTGTTCGAGATTTTTAATGAATAGTAACATTATTTTTGTTTAGTTCAGATATTTTTTTAAATATGCAATTTTATATAGGTCGTGTTTTTTTATTTATTTTTTTAAACTTTCAGAGGCAGTTATTGAATATTTTTCTTGGGAATCTCATAGATGATAATATGTCGTAATTATGCTTCCTAATTGAAAATTTCGTTCTCTTCGTAACTTCTATTGACAATTCATAGTCTCAGCTTTTATAAATCGAAAAGAGAAAATTTATAATTGGAAAGTTGTAAATAAAATGCTAAACAAAGAAATTATAATTATAAAAGTATTTCTCATGCATTAATTTTTAATAACGTTAGCATTCCTCCTTTTTTTTTACATGAGTGCACCCATCATTCCTTCAAATAAAACAATACCTTTTTTGAAATATGAATTTTTTAATGGAGAAAGTGGAAAAGTATATTTATTAATACTTTATTGAATAATTTCAGTGTCTCATAGATAACTCTTATATACACTGAACATTACAAACATTATCGAAACAGCTAATGTATGAAGCAAATGTTCTATATACCGTGGATATCAAAGTGCAATTACCTGTTACTCGAACAATTATTCGAAATCATTCCTGCAAAATTTCTGTTTTTGTATGCTAGACGTCAAATACTGTTTATTCATATTCACGAAACATGCTTGTAAATACAATGATTTAGATATTAGACATTAGGTTAAACATCACCATTTACTATTCAAAGTTTGGGTCATTAGTATGACTCAGATTCTAATGTTTGCGGTCGTTGCGAAAGCCCGCAGACACCGAGCAGTATATTCTCTAGAATTATCACCCAGTATCATCATATATTTAATTCAGGTCAAGAATTGACACTACTAATGACAACTTTAGTCGAATAGTTGGATTTTACTTTAGCACCTGGGTCCAAGACCGTATCTCCAATTTGATTTGGTGAGACTTTCTATGAGGGTGTGCATCGTGAACTGGGGTTCCATTACATGACAAAAAATATCCTAAATTTACAAATACATTACAAAAAATAAGAGAGAAAATTTAAGTCCCTTGATAGTAACTAACATCATAAGATGTGAAAAAAATTTAATGATAGGAAAGATAAATTTGAGAAAGGATAGGGAGATTTTTAGGCGGATGCTGGCTTCCATTTTATAAAATTTTATACATTTTTCGGAGGATTTTTTATTTTTAATATTTTTTTTTCTCTTAAAAAAAAGAAAAATACAATATTAAGTAGTAAAGCAATGCGATGACTAGCAATGTGCCGTAGCACGGGATGCTCTCTCTCCGGTTCACGACGAGTCGCCACAGGGTCAGCCACCCAGTCGTAGAGCAATCGAAAATACGTTCGCATCCTTCGAAGTGGAAGATGCGAATCCCAGACCGTTGACTCTTACAATTTGCTAACAGTAAATGAAAAGCATTAAATGTATATATAGTTTTGCTCTCTTTTAAAATTGTGATGGGCAAAAATTTCTCTTAAATCTGCTTACACATCTAAGCATCAAGAATTTGATAAATATTCATTTCAATTTCAGTACGTATATTATCTCTACTCAATCATCGATAACATTTTTTATTTTTGCTACTTACCTAAATGCTGGTTTAGAATTTTATTTATAACTTTCCGATTATAAATTCTCTTGGTTTCGAAATTTTAAGTATAAAAAAAATTAGGAATTATCAAGCCTTATAAAAGACTTATAAACATGTTTTAAAATGTCAAATTCCTTTTTTTTGTTTATACATTAATGTGATAATTTTCTTAATTACCATTACGTAATCATCATTAATTACCCTTTAAATATGAATTTGTTAAAAGAATTTTGTAATTGGCACGATATATATTTTTCAGAAGGAGGTGCATGCATAATTACGTATTTGCTCCACCCCACCATGTAAAAATTTCTAAATATACGAAGATCACCTCATCGATAATGTACGTTACATGCTTACGTGTAACGCCACTGGTTTTATTAATAATATAACATGTGCAACAAAAATTGTGTTTTTTTAATACAAAATAATTTTATGTAAACAGACATTCACACTGACATGGATGGTGTTGATATGGAAGACATCAATCCAGTCCAGTGGTCCATATTCCATTGGCTATGGAATATATGGAAGCATAAATCAGGATACGGACTCGTTTAATCGAGGGAACACAGCAAGTTTCCACAGGCGTGTACGATGCTTCTCCAGGGCATTCATCCGATAGCTTATGCTAATATCTCCTGCTCATAGGCTCCTCCTACACGCTCTCTGGAACCGGTCCTTTACAGTAAAGACTGTAAGCATTTACGTTTTCCACCAAGGCAAAAATATTCTGAAGTTACTCAAATTCTTTTAATTCATATACTTTAAATTTAATTAAAGTGTAACTAACAATACTTTAAGACTGCTGAATATGGATTTTCTAGCGTCCATTTTAAGTCTTTGTCCATTTCGGCATTGCGATGGAGGTTTGTCCATTTTGCCTGTGTGCTTTTGGGATTTGATTGTGCTATTGGGATCAGTTCAAACATGTATATCCAACAACAAC
>JAGEOH010000787.1:0-28064 GCA_032207245.1 Pardosa pseudoannulata | reverse complement strand
CGTTCTTAGAACGGGATATCAGAATGCTAGTTGTATAATAAAACTATAAATACTTGTTCAGATTCTAAGGGATGGAATCCCAGCCACAAACAATAAACAATAGCTTCGACATGGCGATAGCAGGAAAAAACGTAAGAGTGTTTGGCGAAGAGGCAACAGAGAACGTTGCCGTATGGATTAGAGACATGCTACTGATAGCAGAAGTTTCAAACTGGTCAGAGAGGGAGACCGTACGAGTTATGATAATTGTGATGAAGGAGAACGCGCTGAGCAGGGCGTCGCAAGTGCTAACGGGGAGAGCTAACAACATTAGCGTCAACGAGTTGACAGGGCTGTTGAACCAGAGATTTGTGTCGCGCAACCATGACGACATTACTCTAGATAAGTTTTCGAATATGGGAATCCCAGCAACGAGGGAGATGTACTCGGAGATGCTACTACATGCCACATGCATATTAGAGAAGCGACTTATCAACATGAATGCGCTGGGACAGATGGTAATTAATAAATCAGCACTGGAGATTAAGGGTGTCTTGTACGAAGCATCGCGAATTGCAAGAACATGGGAAGATTTCATTCAGAGGGCGGAAGAACTGGCATGGATAGCCTATCCAGACAAATCGATAACGAGAATAGAGGAGGCCAATCGACACGGAGAAAACAAGAAATTAGAATGGGATGGAAGAAACAGCCAGGCTAGTGACCGTAGGAAAGGGAATGGGGGAGGCTATATAAGCTCGGACAACAGAAAAATAAATAATGGAAAGAAAAAGTTTAGATTAGTGGGATTATTTCCTCCCAGAGAATGTCAATGTGATTATTTCCCCCAAGAAAATTTTAATTGGGTTAAGTTTGCTTTTGTAAAAATAAAAAAAACTTGGATCAATGGGATTAGGTTCTTCCGGGGGAAATAATCCCACTGATTCAAAAGTTTTGTAGCCTACACGGAGAAGGCTAGCATTGGACAAGACAATGCAAGAAAGTGTCAGAAGTGATCGAGGGCGAGAGAAGGAAAATGTCGCCAAGTAAAGTATATGCAGCAACAGAAGAAAACGCTTTGGAGGGTAGTGGCGACGAAAATAAAGAGTTATTTAGATAATATTGTTTATTTATACTGTTGTTATTATCAATCTTGTCGCATGACATCTTTCCGTCTCCGAATGTGTCTCTGTGTGATCTCGTCTCTATTCTGATCCCTTAATTTCATGTTTTTTTTTATGTTTTGAACTTTCTAGAATATTCAAAATTTGATATTAACTTATCACATAAAAATGTCATCTGGCGGCCATTGGCCATAAATGTGGGTTTACCACACACTGGTTATTGAGAAATGTGAATTTATTATCATAGAAACGGACATTATCTATCAACAGGCAGAAATACTGTTAGAAATCATCAAGCGAGTAGGATACAACATCGGAAATCACATAGGATAAATACTGTTAGCAAAGAAGAGGTGATTATAAAGGAATTTGATGAGAGTTTTAAAACGAAAATTGGCGAATACAATTTATGCAGCGTAGGACAGCATGCAATCCAAACTAGCACGTCGCTACCGGTACACCAAGAAAGGACAAGAATACCCATGGCCCAAGAAGAGGCAATTGAGAAGAGGATACTCAAGTGTTTAAAGTTAGGAACAATTAGACTAAGCAATAGTCCATGGTGCAGCCGTATAGTAGTTGTCTCTAAACCCGACGGAACCCTAAGAATGTGCATTGGCTACAGAGAATTGAATGTATTAACAGTCCGAGATAGATACATGGCACCAAGAATAGACGAGATCCTTGACAGATTGGTGGGTGCAGAAATCTTTTCAGTACTGGACGTCACACTAGGTTACTATCAAGTAGCCTTAAGAGAGAAAAGATAAAAACAAGACGGCGTTTGCGTTTAGGGGGAGCTATACAAGTACAACAGAATGCCATTTGAGTTATGTAATGCTCCTGCAACCTTTCAAAGAATAATGGATAAGATACTGAGAGAGGAAAATCAGAAATTTGTGATCCCATATTTAGACGATATTATTATTTTTGGAAATCGAGAGAGGAACATGATAGGTATGTTAGAATAGTTTTGGGGAAATTACAAGCAGCGTGCCTCTCATTAAATATAAAGAAGTGCAAATTTTATAAGACGGAAGTAAAAATTCTAGGGAACTGTCACAACCCAGTGATACTTTACCGGTCTGGTGGTACTCTTCCAAATAGTTGCGTATATAAAGTGTATTTAAACTTTTATTGTTTTTACTCTCAATGTCTCTCCTCTTAAAGTCTCCCATGCCCTTCTTGACTATTTTATTTTTATATTTGAATTTTTCAAGAAAACTCATTTCTTCTTAAAAATTCTAAAATGTTCGTAAACTTAATTGTAGACAAAACTATAAAGTCTACATGTGGGATCATCATGATACCACAGGAGGAACAAGAATTGATCTTAAAATGGCTATATTTGCTATTTATTTGTGGGGAAAGGAACGCTGCGCTTGAAAACAGCGAGATTAACAGGTTTTTCAAAAATACTGTTTCAATGATCTACGCGTTTCTGATATCAATATGCAGCAAATGCTTTTAGAAACATTCTATTAAACTAGGTGGCTATGGAATTATCTGTCAAATTTATGAAAGTTTGTTTACACACAAACAAAAATATCACAAAGGTCGAATTTCAGAACAACACAAATAGGTTTTTGGTATAGTTGATACGAGTTTTTTTCCGGCTATAGGATATATGAAGATGGTTGAACGTATAGATAAAAATACCCTACTTTCAATTATTCAAAAAGTATGTTTACCTGGGACTAAAATTTATTCAGATCAATGGGCTACATATGTAGACACAGAGAACTTAGGATTTAAACATGAAACTGTAAATCATTCTGAGAATTTCGCAAATCCAGTTAAAGTCTTGTCTTAATAAATATATGTGAATGGATAGGTTTGGTGATGTCTCTTTTTATAAAATTTGTATATTTATTAAGTAGTTTGAAGCAATTGGTGAATAAATAATTTTGCATTTTTTTGTATTTGGGGGAAATAATGATCCTGGTCCGAGAATTGTTTACAACAGAAATAGGTGAGCACAATCTCTGTACGTTACGACAACGTGGAATTAAAACAAAGGACACGAGATCAATATGCCAAAGAAGCGCTAGTATACCGGTAGAGCAGGAAGAAGCAATTGTAAGAACAATACAGAAAAATTTGAGAACGGGAATTATAAGGCCAAGCAACGGTACGTGGTGTAGCCGCATAGTGCTAGTACAAAAACCCGATGGTGCAATACAGATGTGCATTGATTACAGGTGGCTAAATACAATCACTATAAATAATAGATACATATCACCTCGCGTTGATGAGATTCTGGATAGGCTAGCCTGGTCGAAGATATTTTCGGTGCTAGATGCAACCCCCAGGGCACTACCAAATCTAACTAAAAAAAGAGAATAAAGAAAAGACAGCATTTTCATTCCAAAGAAGGTTATATTAATACAACAAGATGCCATTTAGGTTGTGTAGGGCTAATGAAACATTTCAACGAACTATGGACAAGGTCTTTAGAGAGGAGAATCAACGGTTCGTCGTTTCACGCCTAGACAATATAATAGTATATTCTAAGTCTCGCGAAGAACATTCTAGACTCTTTTAGATAGTTTTAGGTAAATCTAAGGCGGCAAGGCTATAACCTAAAGAAAAGAAGTGCAAATTTTTTAAGTCGGAAGTAAAGTTGTTGGGAAACATCATATCCCGCAACCAGGCAAAGACATATCCAATTAACTCGGAAGAGCTAATGGGTTATGTGGAACCAAAGACAGTGAAAGAACTTAGGTTGTTTTTGGGGTGGTAAACTTCTGTAGAGACTATATACCAAACTTAGATACAACAACAGAACCTCTTTACGGGCTATTTAAATGTGATTGGAAAAGTTCAACGAAAAAATAAACTTTAATGATGATCAAAGAGATGCATTCATAAAGATAAAATCAGCGATAAATAAACACATGGCAAGAGTACAGCCTGATTTCTCTAATCGGTTCAGACTGACTACAGGCGCTTCTAGCACAGGAATATGAGCCGTTTTAAGCCAGAAACAAGCTGACGGTATAGAGGTTATGATATATATCAGCTTTTAGTAAAAAGATGGAGGCTTGTCAGTCAAATTCTTCAGTAACAGACAAGGACCGTTAGCCATTGTAAAATGCATGGAGCATTTCAGACCATACTTGCAGGGAAAGCCCCTTCACACCCAGAACAGATCACCGAACGTTAACATATATGTGGCAGACGAAGAACCCAAACGGAAGGTTACTCAGGTACGGGATTAAAATGTCTGAATATGACTTTGATGCCGAATATATAAAAGGAGACGACAACATAGCGGATAGGCTCAGCAGGATTCATCGGGAGGCCCACGCAGGTAGAATCTCGACAGAAAAATGAACTGAAGCAGATAAGCAAGAGATTTTAAAACAATACCAAATAATATCAGGACGTGGGTCTGCAAACGCTATGAAATACATGATTAGTCAAAAACACAAATCGAAAATATGTTTAGTGAAATTGACAAATATTATAGTTCTTGTAGAATCCGCATAAAGGCGGGATATTCAAGTAAGAACAAAGTAATACTTACTGAACACGAAAATCATTTATGGGAAGTGATCTGATTGAAAAACTGCATGGCGGCGATAAATATAATTTTATTTTCGTGGAAGTTGATCACTACAGCAATTAGGTTGAGATCAGGCCATTTAGATATAACGGAGCGGGTGACATAGCAAAAGCGGTAGAAGATTTGATTATTAACAAACACATGATACCAATGACCATTCTGTAAGACCAAGGACTTGAATTTGAGAACAGGGAAATTGTTAGCCTAACACAAAAGTACAATTGTACGTGGAAATTTTTATCACCGTATCATCACGAGACAACTGGTGCCGTAGAGAGAGTGAATCAGTCACTGATAGATAAAATCACAAGATTGTCTAATTTTAAAGATGTGCTGGAAAGGGCCCCTTTAGCGCAGAACCTATCATATAACAGAGCCATAGGAACTTCTCCATATATTTTCAAACATGGGAAACAGAAAACGGTGGAAGTTGACGTATCTCTGGGTGTAACTGTAATACACTGTAATAGCAGGTATTACATGGTCCTACAAAGTTGGTTTCCAGAGAAACAAAACTTTGTTTATAAAAAATAAAATTTAAAAGATGGGGATGACAAACTTGGAAGAGAACAGGAGGATGGCTATGGACCACGAAGAGAACCTCAGGAGGAGGAAAGGGCCCAGAGGGAGGCATGGTACAACCAAAAGGGCTGAGAAATAAAAGTTTGTTAGAAAATTATTTTAGAACCGGGTCGTTCCCGGGAGGGCATGTCAGTAACTGAACGAAAAATGGCATAACAGACATTGATTGACAGAAGAAATGAAAATTTTATCAAATACAAGAGATTAATCAAAAAAGGAGTCAAGGAAATCAACACAAGATTATAATAGACGATAAAGTTTTAATTGTTGCGACAATGCAAAAGACAAGTTAGCGACTAAATGGCATGCAGAGCATACTGTCATTGACAAAGTCAACGAGAATGCATATGTGGTAGAGTCTAGAGATCAAAGCCCGGTCCTTAGAGTAAACAAAAAACATATTAAGAATGATACGCCTTTGACTGATTAATGGAGTGTCGTAGCCATGGATAATCCATCAGTCCTCAGCCGCTGGAAAATGATTAGTTACTTGTAATATAAATAATCTCAGAAAGAGAATGACATGGAAAACAAACAGAAAACCAATAAAAATATTGACAGTAACAACTTAGTACATTCCTTTTAACAATCTCGGTTTATAAAAATTTATGAATTTTCTAGAAAAAATGAATGTGTTTGATTTAGTTTATAAGAAAATCGTAAACAGAGCAACACATACACATGCATACAGACATGAGCAAGAATAATAAAGAAATGACGAGTATAAAAAATAAAAAACATTACTATAATCAAGTGTCCGGGCACCATCATTGTTAAACACTAAAAGTATCCTAATGAGATACATCCTCGCGGGCAAGATCCTAGAGGTTTCCGTCAACGTAGTTTGTAATCTAGAGAAGACAACGATTAACAAAGAGGGTTGATGTGGGGGTTCCCCCCTGTTAAATTAAAACAACTAGCAGGTAATAATATAAGTAACCCAATCTTCGGAGGAGATCCGCACAAAGAGGTATAGTGAACGATAGTGTAATAATCGTACTAATTTTATTCACGATACAGATATTCGTTGGCGAAAGATAATGCGATAGGCTCTTGAAAATCGGAAAATAGATATTTATAGTAATGGGTTAATTAAAGAACGCGCAGAAGAGGCCAAAGAAAAAAATCAAGATAATTAATACAAAGAAATTATGTCTGTTCGCGGATGCTGGCCCTTTTATAAACAATACAAGTCTCGACTATATATGACTGTTAGAGTTATTCATAAAAGATAACATAAAAATTGCGACGGTACTCGGTAATGATTTTTTAACCAAAATTGATGTGTTTGCAGCCCGTCAGGAGTATTAAACTACGAAAAATGATTCTAAATGTGTAAATTTTTATGTATTAAATAACAGAAAAGAGTACTTGTTTTTGGAAAAAGGTTTTTAGAGGAAAATGCAGTGTATATATTGACTACGCGACGAAATTATTGAAAATAAATAAGGTTCTGGCTATGTAAAGATTGCGGAAAATTACTGGATAACAGATTTTATCAAGATAAAAATTTTAAGTGTGTGAATTTAGTAGAAGCAACAAAAAAACCAAAGATAGGGATAAAAGCATCAATGTGTCGTTTGTAGGCATTTAAAATATTAAACACATTAAAATTCAATAGCAAAATGCGTTATTGTAGTACAAAGTTAGTTTCTACACAGCAGCATAAATTATAAAAGAGAGTGTAAACATTATAAAGCTCAAAACACCTTTATATGCATAAAAGATAAAAAAAGTAGTCTATAAACAAACGATACAAGAACCCGACAAGTTATTATTTGATTATTTAGAAGTATTGTAGAACATTCTAAAGTAAAAAGTAATTTTAGGATAGATAAAATGGTTCGGTTTCGACAATTCGTCCCAGAAAAATAAATAAAAAACAGTTGATAATAAGAAATGTGACACAAAAAGAATAAAAATGTGTGTGGTAAACCACATTTTTTATGATTCGGGTCGTGGCAAAAAATTGTTATTGTTGACGATATTTAAGAATTTATTATTCTTAACCCTACTAAATAATTTTATGAACAAAGAGCAACTCAACAACACGGCGAAGAAGTTAAAAATAGAACCCAAGAACGTAGAGATTAATGCTGAAAAAGGTTGGAAAACTTATCTTTTTTTACCAGCATGGATGATTGTCAGAAGGTGGAGTATGTAATCAGTAGAGCTAGTTATGAGCCCATAGACCGGTACTGTGATTTGTCTCTGAGCATAAGAAAATGCTCTAAGTATTATGTGAAATGGAAAGAAAATGTTGTGGACACTTTTTCTAGGAAAAAACTTACTTTAGAAGATCTTTACAGAAAATCGAGAAGAAAAGATCAAGGGATAGTTGAATACAACAAAGAAGTAGAAGAAACGTCAAAGGATCACAATTTGGAAGTCAAAGAAGTTCTTGACATTGTAATAGAAGGCGATGGTTTGGCTGATACTAAACGTCTTCTTATAAGTTCAAGAACAATTGATCAACCGCTATTGAAAGAAATAAGTAGGTTGGAGGAAAGTTACCAACAGGAATCAAGTAGTAAGCAAGAAGAAAAGAAACAGTTGGAAAGGAACTCGATGGAAATTGAAGGCCTAATTAGTAGCCTAAAACAGCTCAAAGTTCAGGAGGGAAAGGCCTCTATTCGGTGCAATGTCTGTCACAAGTTGGGACATATAGCTAAATTTTGTAAAGCTAGAACTGAACCGAATATGGCACGAGAGAGAATCAATAAAGTAGTTGGAATGTCAGAGGAGAAATTAAATGAATTGACGAATAAAGAAAATTCGGATCAGTGGGATTATTTCCGGGGAGAGGGAAATAATCCCATTGTTTTTTTAAAAATTATTTTATCCCATAAAATGTCTTCAAGTTTTTTTAGAACACACATACTTCCAATTATAGTAGAAGACGTTAGTTCGACAATAAACTTTCTGAAGTCAAAAAATCTTATTCAAAGACATATGAGTTGTGTTTTTTGTCTTATTAGTATGAAATGGAGACCTTACAGAAAGATTAAGGATGGAAATGTGAGGATAAGTCTTGCATTAAGTACAAAACTACGAAATCTATAAGAGCGAGCTCTATTTTTGAAGGCACGAGAATAGAATTACAAATGTGTATTTATGTTATTTACCTCTGGAGTATTATTGCTTCACATAAGACCATAGTCGATATAACTAAGATTACAGCAAAAAAATAACTGAGATAAATGGGTTTTTAAGGGATATTTGTCGGCAGTATTTTGTTAATTTTTCTATAAAACTCGGAGAGGAAGGCATTATATGCCAAATTGATAAAAGCTTATTTACTTATAAGAAAAAATATCACAAAGGACGCGTCGCTGATTACCAACCCCGGGTGTTTGGGATAGTTGATACAAGCTTTGTTCCTGTCAGAGGTTACATGGAAGTAGTGGAAAAAAGAGACAAACAAACCTTACTTACTATAATAGAGAAGATTTGCTTTCCAGGTACAAAAATATACTCCGACCAATGGCCTGCTTATTGTGATATATGTAAGTTATGATTTAATCATTTTACAGTGAACCATTCTATAAATTTTATTAATCCAAAGAGCGGTGTACATACTCAGCATATCGAGTCTTATTAGAGCAAGCAGAAGCTTCGCGTAAAGAAAATGAAAGGAGTTATCAAAAATGATCTAGATAGTTATCTTTCCGAGTTTATGTGGCGAGATAGATTTTCAGGAAATGAGTTTTTTAAAATATGTGAGTGTATTGAGTTAATAAATAAACATTCAAATTGATAAATTCCATTAAGTTTTTTTATTTTTACAAAGGCAAACTAACCCAATCAAAATTTTCTGGGGGGAAATAATCCCACTGATCCGAAAATTCGATTTATATATTTAAGAGAAAGTTTACGGTTGTCTTAGATACGGGAGCGGCGTACAATTTTATTTCTATGCCTGTATTAAATCTTCTGAAGATTCAACCTAGGAAAAATTTTAAGAAAATGATTTACATGTCTAGAAGAACCCCTTATAGTTACCAAACATGTGCTTATAAGTTTCACGTATAATGAAGTAAAACATAAGTTAAAGTTTTTTGTTTTACCAAAAGTAGCAGTATAGAAGATACTCATAGGAAAAGAGGGAATAAGATTGCTGGTGTTGACTAATAAACCGAAATATAAATGCGAGATTAAAACACCCGAAAATACTAGAGTTATCGAAAAAATATATTCACTGCCTAAAAAGCTAGAGGGTGGCATAACCGAGGCAATAGAGGAACTCGTGTCTAAGAAATATTAGAAATTCACAATCAACTTGGTTGAATAATATAAGGCCTGTTTTAAAACCGAACGGTAAAATAAGAATTACAACAAATTTGGCAGCATTAAATAAACTAGTAGAACTTGACAGATATTCATTACCGAACATAGAACAATATGTTGTACAATTTAAGAAAAATGCAAGTTTTTAGTAAAATCGATTTAAAGGACGGATACTTTAAAATACCACTGGCAGCTAAAGATCGACACAAGACAGCTTTTCGAATAAAAAATAGGTTGTATGAGTGGAATGTAATGCCAATGGGGTATAAAAATGCACCAGCAATTTTACAAAGATTTATGGATAACATTTTGAAAAATGAAATTGGCAGGGATTGTCATGTGTATATTACATCCTTGTATTTGGTAAAGATGAAGCGTCACATAAAGAAGCGTTCAAAAGAGTAATGAATGTGCTAACCGCAAATTATTTGGAAATTAATAAGGAAAAGACAGAGTATGGAAAGTAAACAATCGTGTTTCTCGGGCATATAATAACGGAAAATAAAATTTCAAGAATACAAGCCATATGTGATATTGAAGCACCTAAAGACAAGAAACACCTACAAGAATTCTTAGGCCTAGTGGATTATTACCGCAAGTTTATTAAACATGCTCAATATTATGTAGTGCACTATATGACCTATTAATGAATAAAAAGAAGTTTCAGCGGAATGAGAAAGAAAACCATGCTTTTGTTATGTTAAAAGAGGAGTTAGCCAGAGGTATTTCACTAACTCAACCGGATTTTGCATTACCGTTTATCCTAGAAACAGATTCTTCAAATGCAGGGCTTGAAGCAGTGTTATCTCAAATTCAAAATGGTGAAGTTGCTCCAATTATCTTTTCCTCTCGTAGCTTACGTGAGCATGAGAAAAAATATAACATAAGTGAAAAAGAGTGTTTAGAAATTCTTTGGGCAATGGAGCATTTAAAGTATTATGTGTATAGGACTGAACTAAAGGTGATAACCGATCATAAAGCATTAAAGGTTTTAAATAAAGGAGACATTAATTCGTTGAGGATACAGAGGTGACTAGATAGAATGAGCATTTTTAGCTATGTTATAACGTACCGGAAATGCAGAGAAATTCCTGCGTGGGCTGCCTGAGTAGAAATATTAAAGAGAATGGAACAACTCGAAATAAGAACGTCGACAGTATAGAAGCACGGGAGGAGGTGCTGCGTAAAAGAGCAGTGGAAATTTATCAAAGGTTATTGCATATAGGTGTGCAATCAGTTTTATGTGAGTTAAAGAAAGAATTTTCTTGTGAATAGAATCTAGAGATGTTGATTAGAAGAGAAATTAAGAGATGTAAAATTTGCAGTGAATATAATTCAAAAAAGAGTAAAAGATTTATGTTTGTAAAATCATATGAAGTAGGAGAGAAAGTGGCGATTGATATTATAGGGCTCATAGAAAACAAATATATAACAACCGGTGTGGATTATTTCAGTAGATGGGGACATGCAAAAGTGGTGTCAAGCAGAAAGGATTCCAATGTAGTAGCGTTCATTAAAGAAGTACATGACTTGATTAAGATAAAAACATTGATACTGGATAAATCGAAGGAGAATTTGAGTGAGAAAGTTAAAGCATTTGCAAAAGAACAAAACATCGAAGTACATTATACTACACAATGTCATCATCAATTAAATGAACGGGTAGAACGATACAATAGAACGATATTAGATATGATATCTAAAAACAAACAAGATAAGTTGCTTCATATGAAGTCAGTACGGCGATAGAGGTATATAATTCGGCATATCATACAGGAATAGAAATAAACCCTACAGAAGCACTAAGAAAGGAAAACCATGGAAAATTCAAAGAGATTCAATATGCAAAAATTATTAAACTTAACGAGCAGAATAAAAAGCGAAACTTGGAAGAACTATTTAAAACTGGAGATACAGTAGTGATACGCGAAGAAATATATCGGAAGAAAGGAAGACCTAGGTTCAAGGCAAGAGGAAGAATACTTCGAGCCTTAGGCCGTAACACGTATTAGATTGCAGTCAAAGGAAAATAGTTTAAAAGACATGCAGCTCAACTTAAACTAGTTGTTGACGAGATTAGCTTTAAACAGGAGGGATGTTGATGATATTTAAAAATTTATTATTCTTAACCCTACTAAATAATTTTATGAACAAAGAACAACTCAACAACAGTTATTTTTGCAAATTCTAGAAAATTCATGATTTCTGAAATTTTCGACAATATAAATAAAAAAGGAACCCCCATGAAGGACAAAGGAACAGGTACCAATAAACAATATAAAAACATTATTAATATACAGTGGTGCTCAAAAAAAACGCATATTCAAAAACTTAACCTTACATTAATCAAAAAAGAATAGTAAAGTGTTAAATACAATTAATACATATAATAAAACGTATTTACAGTTTTATTTAATCTTGTTTAATATACTCTTTTGACTTAAATTATAAAATTTTTAAAAAGGGTGCTAAAAAAAACGCATATTTTTAATTAGTATGAAGTATGACCTCCACCGGCATTCAAAACTTCTCTACATCTATTCTCCATGCTTAAAACTAACTTCTTTACAAATCTGGCGTCTAATTTGTTCCATTCCTCTATGCATACTTCTTCAAGATCTTTTAGATTTTTAGGTGATCTTCTTGCAACATTTCCTTTAAATACGTACCAATGATTTTCTATTGGGTTCAAATCAGGAGATTGTGAAGGCCAATCAATCACATCAATATTTTTTTCTAGCAAATATTGCTTAAAATGCGCACTGGTATGCTTTGGATCATTATCGTGCTGAAAAATATATTCATCTAAATTAAATTTGTTGATACTTCTCTTAAGAGAAGTATTCAAAATCTTAGTATACACGTATCTGTCCATAATACCTCTAATTATGTACAATTCACCAACTCCTTTATAGTTAAAACATCCCCACAACATAATACTGCCTCCGCCATGCTTGATAGTAGGGGTTAAATTTTTTTTAAAAGCCGAGTGCCATCTCTACGCCTTACATATCTTCTTCCATCGGATCCAAACAAGTTTATTTTTGTTTCATCGCTCCAAATTACTTTTTTCCAGTCTTCTTCTGTCCAGTTATACTTATTTTTAGCCCATTCAAGTCTTGCCTTAATATGCTTTTTTGACAAAAATGGCTTTCGGCATGCTATTCTACCTTTGAGTCTCATTTCAAAAAGATATCTTCTAATGGTGCTTGAAGATACATCTTTTTGTCGATTATTTAAGAGATCATCTTTCATTTTTTTTTTACCTAATCTGAGGATTAACTTTAATTAATTTTTCTAAATAGTCTAAATCATACCTATCTAGACTTCTTTTCCGACCAGATCCTACGTTTCTATTGACAAACCCGGTTTCACGTATCTTTTTAGCAATTCTAGCGACTGTGGACTGATTAATTTGATATTTTTTGGCAATATCGACTTGTTTATGTCCCATCTCTAAGAATGCCTTGATTTCCGACTTCTCTTCCAAAGATAAATTCTTGCTCATAGAAGGCTAAAATAATATTAAATTATATAGTTTTCTGTCTAAAAAAGGCGGGAAATATATATTTTTCATAAATATGCGTTTTTTTTGAGCACCCTTTTTAATAATTTTATAATTTAAGTCAAAAGAGTATATTAAACAGGATTAAATAAAACTGTAAATATGTTTTATTAAATGTATTAATTGTATTTAACATTTTACTCCTCTTTTTTGATTAATGTAAGGGTAAGTTTTTGAATATGCGTTTTTTTGAGCACCACTGTACACTCGTGGCCAAAAAAAAGTGGACTATTAAAAAATGAGGATAAAGTATCAGGCATTTTTTTATATACCCAAGTGTCTAATATATGGACACTATAATTACTTATAAACTTAGTTAATGTTTTACTTCTGTTATAAGTTTCTGGCAATTTACTAATTGCATGTTTTTGAATTCAATTAAAAAAAGTTGGCCAAAAAAAGTGGACTAAAAAATTTAATAGCATGTATATCCTCCTTTTGCTCTCAAAACCTCTTTAATTCGCTTCGGAATATTATTATAAAGCTTTTTAATGTAGGCCTTTGGTATGTTTTCCAGATATTCATTACTTTTGTTACTAAATCATTTTTCGTTTTAATATTACACGTTATGTATTTATTTATTAAGGATTATAAACCCGACATCCCCCCTCCAGACGGTTAGTCTCACTTATATATCTCGCTCCTTGTCCTCTAAAGCCTTTTAAATCATAGTGTCTTTTCTTCACCAGCCTTCCTTCTTTAGTCCTTACAATATAAGAGTCCTTACCACAAGTTTCTACAATCTTCCCTGGTCCCGTATATCTACCTTTCTCTGCCTTTGCTCTTACTCCTAAGTTTTCTCTTCTTGCAATCCTTACTGTTTGACCTGGCCAAAACTCTTCTCTAAACCGCCTCTTAAACTTCTGCGCGTACTCACCCTGTTCCGTATTCTCTACAACTACATTCGCCGACTGCGCTATCCATGCCTCTAGTGGTGTACATTTTATTGCTGTGTGCAGAGTATCATTATACCCTCTAATAGCCCTCTCCAACTTTTCTTCTATGCACCCTTCTCTTTGTTTAATCATGGCTTCTCTAATAGTCCTAATACATCTTTCAATTCGTCCATTACTTCTGTGCGCTTCCACTCCCACTTTCCAATGTTTGATATCATTCTCTATGCACCACTCCTTAAACTCAGTGTTTACGAACTCTTTACCATTGTCTGTAATATATTCTTCTGGAAACCCATCCTTACGTATCCATTTTTCCAACGTCTTTATAATGACCCGTGCATCCTTCGATTCAATACTTGCACCCCACAGTCTTCGTGTAAAGTAATCGATACCCAAAATGACGTACCTGTTTCTTCCTTCTACCTCCATTATATCCAATGCAACCTTTTCTAGTTTTCTTCTAGTGGGCACAAAATCACATCCCCCTGTCGTTTTCCTATTATTGATATTGCATGTTTCACAATCTTTTAACACTCTCGTTATTTGCTCCTTCATACCTGGCCAGTACCATCTCTGTTTGATATTATAGTATGTACCCTTGACTCCCCTGTGATTTAACTCTAAGTGAATTTTCTTAATTTGTCCTTCTCTTTCTTCAATGTCTAATATCTCTTTTCTTTCTCCTGTCGAGAATTCTCAAAACTTCTTACCATCCTTCTCGATAACATGTTTGCTCTCTTTTCCTTGAGCCTGTTTTTCTACCAATGCCTTCTTCTTCTGCACTTTTTGGTCTTTCTTCTCCTTCATCTCTACTGTTTCGTATTGCCTACTAAGCGCGTCAGCGTCCGTCATCCTCTCGCCTTTGACGTATTCGATTGTGAAGTCAAATTCTTGGATCTTTTCTATCTACCTATTGATTCTGTTGTTATTAAAAGCTGGTTTATTCCTAATCTCCGCTAGGGCTTTGTGGTCTGTCATCAAATGAAATTTTTTACCTCTTAAATCGCTCTCAAATTTCTTAATTCCAAATAATACCGCCAACATCTCTTTCTCACTTATTGTGTATCTTTTTTTGTTGGGGTTAACTTCTTAGACGCCCATTGAACTGGCACCCATCTCCCTTCCTTATCCTCCTGCAATAAAATGGCTCCTATACCCGTCTCGCATGCATCCGTACGCACCCTAAAAGTTTTATTGTTATCCGCAATCTTCAGCTTTTTTATATCTCGAAGTCCCTGTTTTAAATCTTCAAATGCTCTTTCCATGTCTTCCGTCCACTGCCATCTACTGTCCTTTTTCAATGCCTCTGTTAGCCTTTCTGCTCTATATGCATACTGAGGGATAAAATCCCTGAACCATCCTGTCAACCCCAGAAACCTTCTTAGTTCCTTTACATTTTCTGGTCTTCTATACTCCAACGTTTCCTGCTTCTTTATCTCGTCTGGCTTGACAGTTTTTCCATTAATCGTGACTCCTAATAATTTAACCTCTTCTAATCTATACTGTATTTTGCTTGGGTTAACTTTCATTCCAACTTCATCAAATTTCTTAATAACCTTCTCCAATAACTCATCGTGTCGCACTGCTTCTTTTGCATGGATAACTATATCATCCATATATACTTCTACACCTTTTCCTCTGAATGTATCTAATATCCTGTTCATCATCCTTTGCATAATCTGGGGAGAGTTCTTGAATCCCATAACCATACTACACCATTCATAAACACGACCATTTACCTCGAAAGCTGTCTTGTGCTTATCTTTCTCCTCAATCTCGACATGGTAAAACCCCTCTTTCAAATCAATCACTGTAAATATTTTAGATCCCTGTGTAGCTCTTATAATATCTTTTATCAGGGGTAATGTGTATGGGTCCTTTTCTACCAAGTCGTTAAGAGCCATCAGATTGCTCACTAACCTTATGCCACCATTTGGCTTTTCTATTGCTCTGACCGGATTCCTCCACTCACTGTCTTATCTCCTGATGATGCCTCTCCTTTCCAGCTGTTTCAAATAATCTTCAAATCTTGTTCTTAAATAATACGGCACGTTCTGGCCTCTTTTTATAACTTTTTCCTCTTGTCTAGTCTTTATTTTGCACCTTTCTCCTGTCAAATATTTAATTCTTTCTTCTTTGTCTGTCAACACCGCTGGATACTTCTCTATCAACCCTTCCAACTTATCAATAAGCTTAAGTCTTTTACCCGACCGTGTGGTGTTTTCTTTTCTAAGGTCCGCTTCCTGCTTTGTATTCTCTTATCTCTTCAATCCTTCTACTTGTGCAATCCTACTCTTGCATTCCCTTGCTACGTGTCCCACCTGGTCACAAATAAAACATTTGGCTTGTTGCTTCAACTTTTTTCTCTCTTGATACTGTCTCCACTGTTCTTTCCTTACACATTCCCTGTACTCCTCCATAACCATCTTTACTATGTTTTCCTTCATTTCTTTTAATTTCTCATTTCTTCCTCTTCCATCCTAACTCTAATATGCAATTCCTTACGTATTCCATTCCAATCTTTTATGCCATACTCAAATTGCTCACAAATAAAATCTTGCAACTCAATCGAAGCCCCTCCTATCACCTGTTTCAACTCAATTTTCTCTGTGCCCATCAAACTCTTACTACAAAGCGCTATTCTTCTTGCCTCTTTATACATTTTTTTAGCCTCTTGACTACGGGCCTCACCTGCCGCCCTCTTGTTCTTTGTGTTCGCCTTGTTATGCATTTATTTATTAAGGGTTATAAACCCGACATTACATTTTTTAAGCTCACACTTAATATAAGACCATACATTTTCTATTGGATTAAGATCTGGTGACTGAGGTGGCCATTCCAACAGATTTATACTATTTGCTTCGAGAAAATCTAGTGTATGTTGTGCTTTGTGACATGGTGCATTGTCTTGATCAAAGAGATTTTCAGATAAAATTCTAGTATATACAAATCTATCTAACTTTGTATTCACAACTACCAATTAATCTTGTCCTTCATACGATATACATCCCCACATCATTATTCCACCTTTTCCAAATCTATACTTTCCAATAACATTGCACTCCTCATATCGAGTTTCGGCTATACGACGGATTCTCTGTGACACATCATTTCCTTCTATTTCAAATCGACATTCATCACTAAATATTATATTTTGAAACTTCTTTGCGGGCCAATGTGACCATTTCTTAGCCATTTCAAATCTTGTACTTTTATGCTTTTTTGTAAGCATAGGCTTAAAAGCTGGAACTCTAGATGAAAAACCACTATTTGTAAGCAAACGATTAACTGTTCTTCTCGAAACTTCTATTTTATCAGTTTCCCGAAGTTCTACAGAGATCTTCTTTGCAGAAACTTTATTATCAATTTCTATTTTTTTCAAAATACCTCTTCTTTGATCATTATTAAGAACAGTTTTTTTACCATATTCAGGTTTTCTTGTAATTTCTCCTCTTTCTTTATAGTTTTTAATAATTTTAAAATATCCACTGCGAGATATTCCTGTGTTTTTCAAAACTTCTTTTATTGGAAAAGCCATCTCATATAGTTTTATTATTTCAATTCTTCTTTTTTCTAAATCTTTATATGACATATTAAGGGCAAAAAAGGTTTTTTTGTGTATTTCAGTTCAACTACATGCACTTAAAAAATTAGTCCACTTTTTTGGCCAACTTTTTTTAATTGAATTCAAAAATGTGCAAGTAGTAAATTGCCAGAAACTTATAACAAGAAGTAAAACATTAACTAAGTTTATAAGTAATTATAGTGTCCATATATTAGACACTTGGGTATATAAAAAAATGCCTGATACTTTATCCTCATTTTTTTAATAGTCCACTTTTTTTTGGCCACGAGTGTATATTATTCTCCAAAGAGCAATGGCGTGTTATGAACTTGTGAGACAGGACTAGATTTGGTTTAGGACATTGTCGGAAGTATAAATATTGAAATTATTTATACTCGAAAAAAGTTATTAAATAGTTTATGGTCGATAACACAGGGACAACATATATGTAAAGACTAGGGCCTACGTAAGAGACGTGCCTGCTATAAAAAGTCTGGTAGAGCGATACAAACAGACAGGGCGTCTTCCGGTTGTTTACGGCAATATAATTGTTGTAATCCAAGTTATTTATTGAATTGTTTACCATTTTTGTAGGGTTAAAATATTCGAGATATTTATAGTGAACTTTAGTTAAGTCAATCCCCTCTCCTCTGAATGGTTTTATATGTTTTTTATTTACTTGCAGTTCGTTGGTTTTCTTTGCTACTCTGTATGCATCCTCTGTTATTCTTTCTTTTATAACGTAGTCTCCGTGCCAGTTAGCATTTAATTTATTTTGTGTCGGTCTAAAAATGAATACCTTATCTTTTATTCCAAAACTTGTTTTTACGCGAGATTTTTCTTTGGTTATTTGTTTCGTGTATTTAACCGCTATTTCTTCCTTTTTCTTGACCAACTCGCCTTTATCTTTTACACTACGTGGTTGTTTAAGTTCGTTATCTATTTCAAGCTCTGGTAATCTTGCTTTTGTAAATATAAATGGCGATGTTCCTAATGCTCTTCGGTATGATAAATTTACTGCTAACGTCGCCTCTGGTACATGTCGGCACCAACGAGTTTTGTTTAAAGTCTGTCAGCTTTTTAATTTTGTTCATCAAGGTTTGTATTACTCTTTCTATCCCACCCGTTGTCTGATGGTGAAAAGGCGAGGCATAGGTTCATTCGGTACTTTTTGTTTGTGCATACTCTTGAATAAGTTTGTTAATGAACTCTGTTCCTGAGTCTGTCAATATCTTTGACGGTACACCGTGTTTTTCTACTATTAGCACCTGCATAATTTTATATTTTCCGGTGTTTTGCTTTTAATGCCCTTTGTTTCGATCCATTTTGAATAGTGATCTATTGCCACAAAGATAAACTTATTTATGCCTTGGTCAACTAGTATTCCTGCTAAATCTATTTCCCACAATTCATTCTGTCTTTGCGTGGTCAGCACTTTATTTTTCGTATTTACCAGTTGGCCCCGTGTTTCCTACAGGTAATGCACCGTTCACAAAACGTTTCTATGTCTTTATTAATATTTGCCCAACGATATGGTTGTAGGATTGCGTATTTCATATTGTTGGCTGTTCCATGTCTCAATACCATGTGGTATTGCTGCAGTATCTTATTTCTTTGGTCAAGTGTCAATTCTTTCGTACTTGTCGTTCTGCTTCTCAATGTGTTGACACGACTGTACCCGTCTGCGGGGTTATCCTCGCCTTTTATGTACTCGATTCGAAATTTGTACTCTTGGAGTTTCATGGCCCAACGTAACAGTCTTGTTGTCGGATCTTTACATTCCCACAAATAAACCAAGGCTTGATGATCTGTTTTCAGAATAAATTCTTTGCCTAGCAAATAATGTCTGAAATGTTCTATTCCTTTTATAACTGCTAGTAATTCCTTGTCTGTTATACTATAGTTTGCCTGATGTTTGTCAAAGCTGCGACTGAATGCCGCTATAATTTGTTCTTTTCCTTCATTACTCCTTCTGTGTCAGCAATGCGCCTATGCCCGTGTCTGAAGCGTCCGTAATTAGTATGAAATCTTTATAAAAATCAGGTTGCGCCCGATATATTTCTTTTGTCAGTATAGTTTTCAATTCCTTAAATGCCTTTATTGAATCCTCCGTATGCTCCAGTTGTTTAGTGCTTCTTTTTGTTTCACCCTTCAATAGATCGTTCAAGTGTTTTGCTTTTTGTGCAAAATTCGGTATAAAATTTCTACAATAATTTGCTAGTCCAAGGAATGATCTTAACTCTTTAACGGTACTAGGTAATGGGTACGATTGGATGGCTTCAAGTTTGCTTTCGTCGCATCTAATTTTCCCATGTGATATCTTGTTTCCTAAGATTTTTATCTCTTTTTTGAAGAATTTACATTTAGATTTATTTAAAACTATACCATTTTTCTCAATTTTTCTAAGACTGCTTCAACATGTGTCTGGTGTTCGCTAATATTCTTTGAGAATATGATTATATCATCTAAATACGGCATTACAAATTTATCCTTTTCCTCCTTTAATATTGTATCCATCGCGTTTTAGAATGTGGCTGGGGCGTTACACAGACAGAAAGGCATTCTGTTAAACTCATAATGCCCTCCTTGCCACGCGAATGCAGTTTTTTCTTTATCTTTCTCTTCCATTTCGAGCTGGTAATACCCAGAAGTAGCGTCCAATGACGAGAATATCACAGCACCAGCTAATTTGTTCAAAATATCATCAATTCGTGGCAATGGATATCTATTTTCATTTGTGGCTTTGTTTAAAGGCCGGTAATCGATGCACATTCTGATTTCGCCGTTTGGCTTTTGGACCGGTCTTATCCTGCTATTCCACGGGCTTTGACTCTCTCTTATTATTCCGCTCTGTAGTAGCTTATGTACTTCCTTAGTAATTGCCTCTTGCCAGTAGAACGGCACCCTCGTTGTTTTACAGTATATCGGTGTTGTACTACCTGTGTCAATTGCATGTTTTGCTGCCGTACATTTATGTGTATCGTCTAATTTGTCTTTGAATAGGTTTTCGTACTTTTTTTCTATATGAGCAGCTGTTTTCAGATCAAAGTCTTCCTCCGCGCACCTGTAGATTTTTTTGTTAAACGAATCTGTAATTCTTGTAATCAATGTGGGGTATCGTTCGATGGTATCTGCCCCAATAATAATGTATTTTGGTCCCTGTTGAGAGAGCACCGGTGAAATGGTTATCTGTATATCACCTACAATAGCTTTCATGTTATAGATTTTCTTTGTCGCCTCCAACTTATTCCCACATGCTGACTTAATTGTGCCTGTATATTGTTCTATCTTCTGGTTTATCGGAACCAGCTCTGCTGGAACTATCGTTATATCAGCGCCTGTGTCTAGGAAGGCTTTTCTGGACTTCCCAAATATATAAACGTCAATAAAAAAGAGGTTATATTTTCTATACAAACTGCAAGAATATACGTTATCGTATTTATTAAGACCCACTATTGTACTTTCTTCTGTCTCGCTTTCCACTTCTTCGTTCATTGCATTGACTTTCGATGGCCTACGTTTGAACCACCCAATTTCCTTCAATTTCTTTATCGTTCTACACTCTTCAGTAGAGTGTCTTCCTACTCCATGCAAATCACAAAATGTCTTTTCTCCTGTATGTGGTTTCTTGTTTCTGTTTAGCTTGTAATTTTCATCTGCCTTTGTTTTTTGTTGGTAGACTCTGTTCAAGACCCTATCTGGGTATGCCAACCATGCTATTTCTTCAGCTCTTTGTAAAAAGCCCTGCCATGACTGGATCTGCTCCGTTGCTTGCAGTAGTAATGGCTTTATCATGTCCGGAGACTTGCCAATGATAATCTGTATTAACGCCATGTAATTCATTAACTGTTTGTCATAGAGCTTGGCTGCCTTTCGTAGCAGGTTTGTGAACTCATCCCTCGTACTTGGGGTATTACTTGACAAGAATTCGCTTAATGATATCTCCGCCTGGCGCTTACTCGTAAATCGTTTCTTCATAGCTGTTGTGAATTCTACAGACGAGATGCTCCCGTCTCTCGTTTCCAATAGTTCTGCGGCCCATGATAATGCCGTCCCCCGTAGCTTAAGAATGATCATCCGTATTAAGTTGGCGTCGTCGCACCCTATAATCTTTGTGATTAATAGCACATCTCTTAGCCATGTCTCCACATCTTCTGTTGGTATTCCGTGAAGTGGCTCTATTCCATTTGTAGCTGTCGCCATGTTGTAATCCAAGTTATTTATTGAATTGTTTACCATTTTTGTAGGGTTAAAATATTCGAGATATTTATAGTGACCTTTATTTAAGTCAATGTGATAAGTAGTTCACTACGACAATAATATACACAATTGTTTATTAAATGTCGCGCGCTACCTTCAACTTTTTCTCTAAAGTTATAATAGATAACTACGTGTTTTTTTATAAATTTACATAAAGTTTGAAAACTCATACTCGAATATCAATTCCTTTGGATACCAGGCTCCTTACGTGACCACTTGACCATAGTACATAAAGATAAACACAATGTATATATAAAATATGTGCAATACGAAAATAAATTAAGGAAATTTTTTGGATCAGGTATACTTTGCGCTCTAAAAACCAAGAACTAAAATTTTATCACCCCTGTAAAAAATATAAATTTTAAGCTTTTAATATTTTAAGTAATTTTTCAAATGATTTCTTTTTAAACAAATCAATAAACATAAACAAAGCAAGAAAGTCTTCTAAACGACTAGCCTGTCGAAATTGTCTTTATTATTAGGGATGTTGTTTCTCTTCATTCTATAGCTATTACAGCTCTATTTATACCTAACATATCAATTATATGCTACATGGTGTTACATCTTTTTGTGTTTTTATATCAGCTTTTAATTTGTTATTGAAGCTTTCTACATTTGTGTATGTTTTCCAGCCAGAGGATCTACAAAATGATACTTGTGAGATATTGATAAATGGGAACAGTGGGATTATTTCCCCCAGAAAATTTTAATTAGGTTAGTTTGCTTTTGTAAAAATAAAAAAAACTTGGATCAATGAGTATAGTTCTCAGAGCAAGAGAATGATGAACATACCTTCCACTCGTTGGTCTGTATGTTACTTCCAAATCTTACAGCCTTGTTAATAATTGGAAGTGCTGTAGTTGCACTTCTATCAGGAAATTGTTCAACATATCCACGGGCTAGATTACACTTGTATCTACCTTTGTTAATGCCTAATCCGGTTGAACAAGACCTCTTCCTTTGTGTGACTTGACATTATGATTAATTTTGGTCTCATCAATTTGAAATTTTATTTATTCCTCTAATTCTGGTTAAAATACTAGTGAAAATGATGCTATGTATTTAATCGTTGTCTTTTTGATACTTATAACAGTCTTCTTAGAAACACCAACAAACTCCATTATATTTTCTATTATTACTTTTTTATAAGATGTAAGTCATTTATTTATTAGGGGGATCATCCACGACATCCCCTTCCCAAGGCGGTTAGTCTCATATTTCGTCGCCTTTAAGTCATAATATCTTTTTTTTTTCTTACTTTGCCATTCTCATGCTTTCTATATTGGATTTTATTTTTGTTAACTTTAAGACTGTATCTTTTGAATCTATCTAAAACTTCCCAAAGCAGCCTGTCATGCTCTTCGTTTGTTACTGCGTGTATAACTATGTCGTTCATATAAACTTCGACTCCTTTTCCTCTAATACCTTCCAAACCCTTATTCATAGTTCCTGCATAATCTGAGGGGAATTCTTAGACCCCATAACCATACTGTTCCACTCATACACATTTCCATCAAATTCGAACGCGGTATTGTGTTTATGCGCTTCAACTATTTCAATATGATAAAAACCTTCCTTCAAATCAATTACCGTAAAAACTCTAGATCCCAGTTTAGCTCTAACTACAGCTCTGATATTAGGCAAGGCATACGGTATTTTTCTACCAAATCATTTAACCCCATTAGATTACTAACAATTCGTACATCTCCATTTGGCTTTTATAATGCCCTTATAGGATTCCTCCACGTTGACCTCGATTTTCTAATTATACCTCGCATTTCTAATTATTCAAAATACCTCTTGGTTTTCTCCTTCAAACTTTGGTGTATTATCTGTCCTTTCCTAACAACCCGTTTCCCCTTCTCCGTGTTAATACAACACCTCTCTCCTGTCCTATATTTAACTTTACCTTTCTCCTCACTAAACACTTCAGGCAACTCGCCTATCATCGCTGCTAATTCCTTGTCTGATTTTACCTTCTTACTTTCCCTTTTCTCAATTTCCTTCTTATCTTCCATACGTGTATTCTCCTCTATTCTACTTTCTCTTCTTTTTACGCAGTCCTTCGCAATGTGATTTTTTCTTCCGCATATAAAACATTTCCCTCCCGCTACGTAATCTCTTTTCTTCGGGACACCATTCGCTATCTCCTTCCTTATTTCCAATTTAATAGTTTCTTTCAACTTCTCTATTTCTAACCTTCTTTCCTCGAATAGAGCTCCCTCTGCAATTTCTAAATCTATCCACTCTTTCAACTGCCTAATAACTTCTGTCCAACACTCCTTTTTCTTTTTCACATTTTCTATAACTCAATCCAATAACTCATTCGATATCTCTGTTACAGTCATACTCACTGTAATTTCTTTATCATCTCCACTCTCTTGGCTTCCATATATAACTGTGGTAAAATTACCACAATGGAATTTCCTTATTTAAATAAAATAAGATGACCCCGAATATAAAAAAATAATTAATTATGAAGAATAAGATGAACACACAGGAAATGACTAGCATGGAGAGAGAGGCTAGGACAAGGGATGTGAAGACGGCCGAGAGGGAGCTGCGTAACAGTACCAGGGGTAATCTAATAAAGGATTTACTACCTATAAGTACACGGGCCGAAGTATCATTGAGGGATACTTGAGATTCGGAAGGCACCCGTCCAAAAATGCCACAATAACCTTTTAGCCTCTTGGCTACGGAACGCACCTGTTTCCCTACTCATCTTTGTGTTCGCCATGTAAGTCATTTATTTATTAGGGGAACAATCCCCGACATAAGATAATATGTTGAAGACGTATAAATATTAATAAATAAACCCCCTATGCTTGTTAATTCCTACAACATGTCACACAATGCAGATCTTTTAAAACCGGGATTAACATTCAGAATTGTTACGCCAAAGCAGACATGGCTTTTCTAGAGCTTCTATTCAAAATAAACAATGTCATTGACGATAAAGCTAAAATATCTCACTTCTTGAAAATTGTTAATATGGATACTTCAAAGATAATAAAAAAATTCTCAAAAATTTACAAATGTAACATGGAGACAATTTAAAGGTAGATTAATGAAAATCGCTGAAGAAATAACACCATTCAATATTTTAAATGCAAGACAAAAACTTGATGAGCCAACGAGCATATGGTTAGAAAGTGGCATTAAGTTTGTCAGCTTTCGAAACATTTGATTCTAACGTGGGTAAAATTTATTGAAATTATTTAAAGAAAATATTTGTTTGGAGATGATATAGAAGCATCTACGACAAAGTTATCATACGATTCTAGTATGGATGAACAATATGCAAGAATTAATTTACGAGACCTATTTATATGATAATGCGTTATTTGTGTTCCGAGACTTTTTTGCGCATCAACTTTTGTACGAAAACTACATCGACTGCATAAATCAAATTGTACGAACAACAAATGGCAAATATTAGGAGAGAAAAGAAACACATGAAAACTATTATACCTTCTACGAGAAAAGATAAAAAGTAACTGGAAGATAACCCTTCCAAAGACCTAACGAAATGTAACAAAAAAGAATACATCCTAAATAACGTGCATACAGACACCAAAGATATCAAAACGAAAGAAGTACGTATAAACGGGGCGAAATACGTGGCAATACTAGACACAGGAAGCACTATTAACTTAATAAGTAGAGACTTGGTGGAAAGAAAAGGATTTTTAAACTTAAAAATACAGGAAATAAAGATTACAAATGTGTTTAATCAGCAAAATACTCTCTCTGAATACGTAGAAATAATTCTAAACATTAGTGATATAAATATAACAGCCAAGTGCTACATAATAGAAAATTCTAAGATACCACTCCTTATTGGTAATCCCTTAATAGGAAAAGTAAACAAGAAGAAAAATGAAATTAAACATTTGAAAAATAAAATTAAAAAAAATATTTAATGATGATCCTACACCAAATTATGATAAAGTGATGTGTACGATAGACACCAAAAGAGGAGCGAAAGTAAATATAAGAAAAAGAAATATTCCACAATGTGACCTAGATGGGACTCAGAAAACAATCAATAAGCTTCTTGAATTAGGATATATAGAAAAATCAACATATTCTTGGTGTAGTCCAATGCGCCCAGTAAAGAAGCCCAACGGAGAATATAGAATCACCTGCAACACACAATGGTTTAATAGAATAGTAGAAGATAACTATTATACCATTCCAAAAAATTAGCGATATGATTAACACGACTCGAGGCAAAAAGTACTTTACAGTTTTAGATCTATCAGACGGCTTTTTTCAGATTAAGATTGACCCTAGAGATAAATATAAAACAGCATTTTATTTCAGAAACAACCTTTATCAATACACTAGAATGCCTCAAGGATTTAAAAATTCACCAGCACTTTTTCAGATGATTATGGACAATATCTTAAACGACATAATGGAAACCAAATGCATGGTATGTATAGATGACATAGTTGTGTATGGAAAAGATGAAAATGAACATGATAAAAATTTAAACGAAGTCCTTACAAGATTAAATGAAAATAATTTTAAAGTAAACGCTGCTAAAATGCAATATAAAGAAAGGACAGTAAAACTCTTAGGTAGTATGATAGACGGTACAACACAGAAACCTATAGGGGAACATCAAAGAAAAGTTCTTGATTTTAAAACACCAAAAACAAAGAAAGATGTTCAACGTTTCTTGGGTTTCGCAAATATATCCAGCATATCGCATCGATGCATGCGCCGTTATATGCGGAACTTAAAGACATAACCGACAAAGATCAATTAAATTGGACGACTGCTTGCGAGGAAGCATTCACAACAATAAAATCTAAGATAAATTCTGATATTGCAATTAATATCCCTGATTTCACAAAACCCTTTACGCTGACCACGAATGCCTCAAATACAGGAATAGGTGCATGCCCACAACAAGAAAAGGATGATGAACTTATGGTAATAGACTGGGCATCAAGAAAATTATCTGATGCAGAAAAGAAATACTCAATAACAGAAAAAGAATTTTTAGCCATGGCATGGTGTATTGAACATTACGAATTGTACTTAAAATAAAGGAAATTCGATGTGATAACAGACCATACAGCTCTTACGTCGTCAAAAACTAAACACTCGTTCGGCAATATGAAGTTAGAAAGGATGAGGGAACGTTTACAAAGCTATGATTTCACGATACACTATAGGAAAGGATTTGAACTAATAGAAGCAGACACATTAAGCAGAATATATGAGAGTGCTGATCAACTCACAAATCAAAATCTTCCTAGATATGGATTAGTGGACTCGAAGGGAACGTGGTATTATAAAGTAAATGATGGGAAAACTAAATTATTTCCTCCAGTAGAAAATAAACCAGATATATTAAAGGAGGCACATTAAGAAATAACCAATCACAGTGATAGAGATGCCATGGTCTACACTATAAAAAAGAAGTATTACTGGCCTAAATTATTTGAATCAATATCTCAATATATAAAAAAATGTGATGCATGTCAACACAATCAGCCAAAGACACAAGGAGGTAAAAAAACTAGTTGAATCTAACAAAAAGCTTGAAAAGGTCGGCCTTGATTTAGTTTTCTTAGAACAAAATGTTCCAATACTTACTTGTATCGATTATTATACAAGAAAAGTAAATGCAAAATACATCCACAATAAATCAAGTGCAGAAACATTGGCCAAAATCAAAGAAATATTCGATGAGCAGGGGACACCTCTACAAATTATAATAGACAATGTTTGGCATTGCCCTGAGGCAATACACCATGTCTAAGAAAAACTTCTAATACGTTTTATAGTAATGTACTTTATTATTATTCTTACTATGTGATGCACCATGAGGTCTGTGGTTTCTCCTCGAGGAGTCGTCTAAAATGTAGCTGTCTATGTTCTCTCTCATTTGCTCCGGATAATTTTCCTTTAAATATTTTTTTTATCATATTTTGGCAGAAAAATGTGGTATACTATACCACATACTACCTCTCCCCGCAAGTTTAATGTTTCGGATGTGCGTCCATCCAAAGTATTATTCTAATTTTACTCAATAACCTTTAGCGCCTCTCGGAGCAGTAGACCGAAACGGGGCCGTATTTGAATGTCTTCAAACAAAAAAAAACACCCCCCTAATTTTAAATGTTGAAACGCAGAGAACGTGCAGAAAATTATGATGATGCTGAAACCATTCTAAGAATGGAGGTAGAAGAGCACGTCAAACAAATATTTTGTA
>JAGEOH010000786.1:0-28112 GCA_032207245.1 Pardosa pseudoannulata | reverse complement strand
TAAAATTTTATGCAAGATAAATCTATTTGACAAAACCTAATTTTGAAAAATGTACATCTGAAGTTTGAGTGATCAAACTAAAAATGGCAAAGTTCAATAAATGCCCTACAATATTTCAGAATTAAGTTTTTATTAAAAATGCCTAAAATTTTATGCAAGATAAATCTATTTGACAAAACCTAATTTTGAAAAATGTACATCTGAAGTTTGAGTGATCAAACTAAAAATAAATTGTGAATAAAAACGATATTATAAACAGTACTTTCGAGGGTTTAAAAATGACACAGAGTCATTTGAGTTTTAAAAAAAAAAAAAAAAGATGAGATCTTGAAAATCAATTATTTAAAGAGAAAGAGATGAGTGTGTGCGTAAAAAGAGAGAGAGAATTCTAAAAGAATGTTTAAAAAGAGATCTGAGTTTTAAAAAAGAGTGAGTGTGTGCATAAAAATGTCAATTATTTTAAGATAAAAATTTTTTAAAATAAATTAATGATTTTAAGAGAAATATATTGTGCGTAAAAAGAGTGAGATTTCTAAGAGAGAGAAAGAGTGTGCGTAAAAAAAAGAGTTTTAAGAGAGAGAGAGAGTGTGCGTAAAAAAAAATAGATTTTAGATATGATGTGCAAAAAATTCATAAAAATGTCATAAAAATTGCAAAAAATATAAAAATATGAAAAAATGTGCGAGTATTTCTGTAAATAATTATTGCGTAAAATGCTTGCGTGTGTCCTCGATAGATTCAAAAACCATACATCCAATCACCGTGAAAATTTGGGAAATTATTAGGTATATCCCTAGGTAGGTTTTGTAAATTTTTAACTTTCAAAATCCATTCCTTCCTCTTTATCGAGCGTTTCATGTCATTATTCCAAGCATTATTTCCCCCAGTTAAGAGCCAACGATTAACTTATAAATTTATCGCATCATAAGTGAAAGAAGCAATATTTCTAGCAATGTGATGTCATTCCCTTAATCCCATGTAATTGTTTTAAGCGTCGTTTTCCTCGGTTAAAAGCAGGAGATTAAAATTTTCAATTTATCACGTAATAAATAGGTCAAAATGACATTTTTCTATCATTATGACGTCATTCCTTTAAATCTCATTTATTCATCTCTTATTTTATATTATTTAAACATAATCTGCGTAGTATAGATTCGATTTGACCAGGAAATTTAGATATAAAGTGATTAACACCGCGTTTACACGTGTCAAGTAGACGCTCAAGTAGGTCAGTGAAGTTGACTTGAAAGTATTACTTGACTCGTGTAAACGGTTCTGGTCAAGTGAAGTAGCTACTTGAGTCAAGTAGTGAAGCAAGTCAAGTAGTTCTTTACGATGGACAAGTAACTTGACTCAAATGAATCAAGTAAAGTAGAAGACGCCACTGATGTGTAAATCCTTTATCACTTCGCTATTGGTAGCAGTCGTTCGTTTTTAGAACGTGGACTTTATTTTTGTTTCAGTACTCGAAAGACATTTGAAAATGAAAAAAATAGGATTTAAACTAGAAGTAAAGCATGGAACATAATTTTTCATCTTTTCAAATTGTTCCACTTAAAGGATGAAATTATAGATAACCCTACAACTGATAATTAAACTCAACAAAATAATGCTTTCACAAATAAAGTTCATTCTTACAATAAAAGTGTATGTAATACTTTATTATGTTAAGGGGTCATTAGTTTTAAGGAGCTACAAATGGAAGAATTTTTGTTGCTTTTCGGATTGCAAATTTTTTTTATCTTGAGTTGCTTAAAAATTTTCAACATTTGATCCATGTTAAACATTTTCTTAAATTTACCTTGTTTTTAGAAAATATAATTTTTTTTTAGTACAGTACTTTTTAAAAATTTTGCTGACGCATTATCTGCTAAACAGATGCATAAAATATAAAATGAAATATTACTTATTTCTAACTGCTAACTGGAAGAATTAAAAAATACAGAAACATCGATAAATATTCACAGAGAGTATATAATTTATCATAAAATTTAGTTTTAAAAATAGAATATTAGAATGATTCTAATGTGCGTATGCAATTTATGGAAGCACGGATTGAAAACAGCTTTATATTGCATATTACTATTTGTTTATTTTGTTGAATTTTGTTTGTTTGAATGTCTAAAGATTCTAAAAAACATGTACACTTTCTCCGAAGATTTTCCCTTTTACATTTTATTTATTTACTTTTCCCTTTTATGGAAAAATTATTTCCTGCTAAAAGCATTACTGACTTATCTAAATATCTTGAAATTCACCCTCTCTAAACAATCAATTTAATGATATCAGTCATATTCTTTTCTAAACATTCCACACACGAAACATCTGCTAAATTGAACACCTGCGTAATAAAGAATATAAATTTTACACCAGGAGCATGAATATTCAAATAAAGCTAAAATAGTATGTGAAAATTGCATTTTAAATTCTATAAATATCAAATTAATTTAAAAAATAGAATTAATTAGATACTCTCAAAACTCTATAAAATTTCCGTATACCATTACAGAATATTTTCTCGAAAATATTCTGTTTATAGTCTGCAATAGTGCTTGTTTAGAGGTAAGTTACTTGACTCGCAACTTGACTACGTGTAAACACATGCATTCAAGCTCCTTGTGAGTCAAGTAAACTAAGAAAAACTACGCATGCGCGGAATTACTTGACTCGTGTAAACGCGGCCTAAGAGCGAGGGTAGATGGAGAGCTTTAGCGGTGTTTTCAAATGAAGAAAATGTGTTCAATGATGTATCTAAATTAAATAAAGACTTTATTAATCTGTTTGCCTTAAAAAACGCAGAAGAGTTGATTTAATTTACAAATATTGTACTTTACTATTTTTGTAATTAAAATTTAAAGACATATTTTAAGTACTATTATGGTTTTATTACATTCCACAATAAGAAATCAGATGTTACGATTTTTATTTTATCAATAACAGAGGTAATCAACCTGTATTCTACGAAACCATGGGGTTTCCTGGAGACTTTGTAGGGGTCAGCAAGTGTTGTAAATTCTATGTGAATTTATTACCTCTAAAGCTATTTATTGCTCTGAATAGCTATTTAGCTCTCGTTAGTCGTTTATTATTCTAAAGTAACTCTTTTTACTCTACTCTAAATAAACAAAAACTCTAATTTACCGACCATAATTGCCGTTTTTATTTGCATATACACAAAACGAAACTACACCAAAATCTCTAAACAATAGAACACACTTAAAACACAAAAGTGCACAACGTTGCCATTTCTGAAACATAAACTGTACAAAAACATAGATAATAATATGAATAGATAGTGAATTACAAAACATAGAGCAAAGAAAAATGTAAACAAAATACTAAGAGTCAAAATATTGTTCATCCTCCCACCTTGCAATATGAAATTCGGGATTGAGTATTGCAAAAAGAAAAAAAAATGAAATAAAAAATAAACACTGTTCTCACAAGTCCAATCGACGAGGAACTCTAACTGTCCTTCCCGATTTGGTTAATGTGGGCGATTTTAAGTTGGTGTGGATTATCTTATTGGTTATTACAGGTAAATCATCAATAGGAGTTTGCTCTATGGAAATATTTTCGTATTGTCGACCTCCACTAAATTTCGATGGAAGTTCCTCGGCAGCCGACAATTCCAAAGGATAAAGGTTTTGTACAGCTCTTATGACTTCACCATTTTGCACTTTAATTCTGGCTCGTCGGCTTTCACCGTCGGTACCTGGAAATAATTGTATGATCTTACCAAGAGGCCAATTTAATCTCTTTTTGTCATCGCTTCCAATTAAGACAATGTCTCCTTCCCTTAACCCTATAAGCGTCTGAGCCGGATTTTTCCCTATCTCTGAAACCGTGCTTAAAGCGGCTGAGCCGGCTTTTTCTCCGTTCACGAAAACGCTCTTAAAGCGGCTGAGCCGGCTTTTTTTCTTTCTTCCTTCCCCCTTGCAAATTTCTTTGATTGACACCGGGGAGGTGCTGCGGTTGTAAAGAAGAAGGCAATTGGTGCATTTCTGGACTAGAGTGCATCCTACTTTTTTTGTCAAGGACTCCAAAGGACCAAGTTCCGGCCCTGATCGCATTTTTTCTATAGTAAAAAGAATTGTCCAAATTTATACTTAAGAATATTACGTTTTGAAAAATGTGTGTATATAAAAATATGTTGTTAACATATTAAAATATTTATCGTTTTAAGAGCTGCTTTTTTATCATAAATATTATTTAAACTTTTAAAAACGAGAATTTCTCCTGACAAAATAATTTCCATACTAACAGAATTATCAAATCTTCCAGGTTTTTTTTTCCATTACTTTTTTAGACTAACATTTTATATTATATCTGCTTTCAATTATGATTTTATATTAATGAGAAACATTTTTAAAATATCAAACGTAGCTTTAACTTATTTTATGAACATGGATGAATTACTATCTTCTAAATAGTTTACAGTTCTGTTTCTCTTTTTAACTAGTCGTCTAGTTTTATTAATTTATTTTTTCTGTTGTGTGTATATGAAAGAAAAAAGTTCTTTACTACAAAGATTTTTGGAAATATATTATGAAAATTTTCAAAAATAAAATAAATATCGAAGGTGGCCATTTATTTATTTACACGAGTGTTAGATAATTGGCATTTGATCTTTTCATATATTCCTTGATTTCCAATATTTCGACTTAATACAACGTGTAAAATAATTAGGAAAAAAAAATAGAATAACTACTTTGTGACAAAATATATTAAAAAAAAAGAAATTTTTATACTAATTTTAAAATATACCTTTAGGAATGGAAAAAAAAAAATATTTTAATCTATAGCGAATGATTATTAGTTATATAATAGAATTAAAAAGTAACAAATATATTTTTAAACAAGTGTTATCCTGTTACTGCTGCCATTTAGCCTGGTTTGTTGTTAATTGTCTTAATTTGAGTTGAAACAGTTGATAAAATATTTATAAGTTTATCTAAGACAAAATAATAGAATTATATTTATACATACTAAGAATAATATTTTAAATATTCGTTCATTCGGGATATGAAATCTCCCAAAAATAGTTTAATTCTTATTCAAGTCTTGAGGTTTTACATTTAATTTAAATTGTATAATTTAATGGGGAAGTATTGGATTTTTGCATAACAGGTATATATTATATTAATATATGTCAAATGTTTAAAAATACAGTTTTCAAATAGATAAAATTTAAAAGAGAAATTTAATTTAGTAACTGAATAAATTTCTAACCCTGAAAACTTCGTTTCGTCGATACACAATGATAAAATTTCCTATGGTGCATACAATGACAACCTTTTGTAACTTTACGTCAGTAAAGTTACGTCAACGTTAAGTTACTTTATTAGTTACTTCAACTTATACAGTATAATTGTTCGTTAATAATTTTTTTATAGTTTGAATATAGAGGATTTGTCAGAAACTATGTATAATTAAAGCACAACGTTATATAATGCTTTTTGAAAGAGATAATTTTAAACCTAAAGATTTTTATTATTATTATTATATAGACAATGAATATGCCCAAACAATTTCTGTTGTAATATACAGATACAGTTTTAATTTAATAAATGCAGTAAAGATTGTTTTATGCATGCTAAAAAAGATACTTGCATCATGTCTAATTATGAACCAGTTCTCAAACTATTCTATTTCCCTTTCAAAGCCATATGGTGAATTTCAGTATCATGTAATTCTTTGAAATTCCCTATTTTTTTTATATTTAAGTGTTGGGTCTCCTTAGTGCCGTCTAATGCAGCCACATCTTTGCATAACAGCATGGCATGGGCCTATTACCATTTGCTTTCTTTTTGATCCAATATATTCATTACTTTTGAACATGGCTCTCATCTGGGGCTCTCATTTTCCAGGAAATGAACGGAACACTAAAAACTGGTTTCTTTGGTCCCCTGCAAAAGACCAGGGAAATCATCAGGAGAAAGTTTATCTATTCTAAAGAAAAGGCTTTTTTTACTTCGTGCCGGAGGTGTATGGGTCATGGGCTGAGAGAACCCACCCAACTCCTTCTTCCGTGCAGTGTGTAAACAAAGAATACACACACGTAGACACTTATCCGGTGCAACTTAGCTAATTCCAAGATTGCCTGACATTGGGGTGCATTTTTATGGTGACATTGAGATGCATTCTTTGTATAGATAGGCTTAGAATAGTCATAGTGAAATAATAATTTCAATGTAATTATATTAGGGTTTTGTGACTAGCAAAGTATATTTAACATAATGACTAAATATCTTTTTCGTTTTTTCATTTAAAGATTAAATAGTGAAAGCTATTTTTTTTCTTTTGAAGTAAAATATAATTAGATCAAAATGAGAAAAGATAATGATTTTCCTTCTTTTTCTGTATTGTAAATACAAAAAATTTACACGTTGTTAAATTATACTCAAGGGAAGCAATTCAAAAATTATATTAAGTTTTTTAATTTTTAATTATATACTTATGTCAACGTTTAAGAGGTGAAAAAAACTGCACTGACCGATACTCAAAGTATATTTAAATGTCCAGAAAGACATATAACTTTTGCAGCATCTTAGTTGCTATTTCTTTTTACTGCAAATTAAATATATCTTTGATTATTAAGCTACAAAAGTAGCAGAACCACAATAAAAAAAGGAAACAAATGTTAGCATTAAGAGAAACTATTGGATTCCAAGAATTGTCAAATATACCGAAGCAATTGAATATTTTCTTCAGTAAAAGGGTGAATTTTAAGAACATTGACAATACAAGTAATACATGTTCCGCGAAAAGAAATTTGTTAGATTTTTTTTTTAAACCCGAAAATAAGTTTTTGAAAAATAATGCCCTCAATAAAAGTTTTCAATATATATATATATATATATATATATATATATATATATATATATATATATATATATATATATATATATATATATATATATATATATATATATATAAGAATCGCTTCCAAATATAGGGCATGTTTTTCATTCTGAGGTGTCTATTATATGGAGGTTTTACTGTATTTTCTTTTATAATGACAAAACATAAAGTTTTAATTATGTAAAAAATGTCACTGTTATGGAAAATATTATCTATATATTTTAGCACTGGCTTAAAAAAAGTCTTAGCTTTTACAAGGATATAAGGGTGTAATTTACTTGGTAATCATAAGTTTAGTGTTCAATTGATAGAAGGCTTATAAATTTAATGCAACACAGAATTCCTTTTAAACATTTTATGGGGAGAAGAGAGAAGAACAAAAGAATTCTTCAGTATTCTTTGCATATAACATGAAGGGTTTTTTACCCAATCTAATATTATTTTTATGAAACTTGTCAAACCACAGAAATTATAACACCGTGCAAACAGAATATGAAATAATCAATATTTGATTATACATAAGTATTTTTACTAATAGAAAGATATTTTAAATTTACATAATTACATAGCATACAACATACAACAAATTATATAAAAAATCAGTGGAATATTTTTAATGATGCCAAAATATAAAGATTTAATTGAACAATTTTTAGTAATCTCTTGAAGGTCACCAAATGATAGTGGATCTTTCTCATCACATATTTAAATTAAAGCATAAATGGTCCGTTGTTTTGGATCGCTACGGTCCCATTCTTTTGCTACACGAGGGCTAATTCTGACGGGAAACTAAGTCATAAAGATAATTATAAATGGCTATTAACATCCATGCCAGTAGTGGGATTCAAACCCATACATTCCGGTACCGGAGAGCAGCGCCCTACCTAATTGACCAAGCATACTGTACTATTAGATTTGCCATCATTCATATTTCTTTTTATTTATCCGAATGAGAGGGAATTGATCTATGTTTTTAGCTACACTTTTTACATGGGATTTCTATTTTATTGTTTCAGTCCAAAATTTTGTTTTTAAATGCATGAACTGGCTATTCTATTGTATCACCAGTCAAAAATTTAGTCTTTTAGTTTTGAAAAACTACTATAAATAGTAACTTTATAAATGTTATAGAATGTTTAGATTATGTATGTTTCTTAGTAATGAGTAAAACTAATTCATTTATCAGCTTGTTATTAACTTCTAAAAATTCTTTCATTTTGGATTAGCTGTCGCAAGTATGTAATTTTCAGAGTTTAAAGTTATAAGTTATTAGAAAGAAATGAATATTTTTAAATTAATGAGGTACTCTTAAGAACAAAATAACCGACTGACAAATTAAGTTACGTCAATATATTTAAATCATAGTTTTATTATTATTATCAGTAAATTCAAAAGATAGATCAAAGTATGTATCTGCACCAAAGATTTTCATTTATTATTATTATTATTATTATTATTAAGAATATGTATTTCGTTGTAATTTTATTTCAATAAGAAGGATGAGTTTCCTTATACTCAATAGTAAAAAGTAACAATGTTAAAGAAATAGGGGTAGGGGGAGAAGCATTTCTTGTTAATTTATTTACAACAAAAGAAATTTTAAAAACGTAAACAGTCCATAAGCCTTAAAAAAATTTAATTTTTAATCATGGAAAATACTACTAGAAATTTTAAAGGTATTAAAATACTACTAGCTTATCAATTCAGCAATTTAACCTTTAACTATGTATGAACACAGATGTTGAAATTAACAAAAGTGGTTTATAATTAAAATATTTCGAAAACAAAATTTTTGTTAAATAATTTTGATGATTCCAGTTTGAGAAATTTAAAAGTTTTCAAATATATTTAAACTTTAATGGAATTCCTCGACCCCCCCCCCCCTTAGTTTTATCGAGACTAAGCAGAGTACTTTGAAACCCTTGCAACGTTAATCTCTATCTGAATTCATACGTAAATTTTAAGTGATTCAATAATTACAACTCTTACACCTTACAAAGCTTTTTTCTTATTAAAAAAAAAAAAAAAAATTCAAGTCCACTTAAAAGGTCTGGTACCATTTAGCTACAACAAAAGTCGTCAAAATTAGCTTTATTTTCCTTATTCTACAACTCAAAAACTAAACTTATTTAGAAGAAAATTTAAAATTGACGGCTGTCGTGATATTTCTGTGAGAAAACAAATTAATTATATCTAACTGTACCAAGTAAATTTTTTTAAATATTCTTAAAAAGGTGTTTTTTTTTATTTGAATGGATACAAATAATCATTTCATGGTGAAAAATTGAAAAGACACAAAATATATTTTTAAATTAAACAAATAAACTGTATTTAAAAAAAAAAAATTGGGCGATGTTGCGAGCAAATAGATAACTGTAAATAATATTAGTTTGAAAATATTTTATATATTATTTATATATTTATTTATATATTTAAATATTTTATATATTATTAAAATATTTTATATTTTATTTAAAAAAATTTTCTTCTTAAATCAAGAAAAGTTTTAAGGAAAACAAGCGACTTTTAAATGGTTGTTTTCAAAGAATTCAATTTTTAACTGGGTTCCTGAGATGAGATAAATGATACCTTAGGCACTAATATTCATCAGAAATAAGTTTAGATTAAAATAAAATATTTTCATAAAAGTTGAATCCCCCAACAATATTTTATAGAAACGTTCCTTGGACGCTGAATATTAACAATTAATTGTAAGTTTTCACTCCATGTGGTGAAAAAAATTGGGTATTGATTTTTATTTACGTTGAATGTAATTTATATAAAAAAGTATTAAATTATATATGGTTATGGTGAATTATTTGGTAGTTTCGACAGGTTAAACACTTTGTAGCTCAATAAAACTCTTTGCGTTTTAAAAGCTTTCCCATATTAATGAAAAACGCATTAAAAGACAATGTACAAAATTTCAGGAAGTCTGAGAAAAAAGGCATGAATCTTAATAATTTTAAAGCCGATAATGCGTAAAATAAAACCAAAAACACGAGGCTGTATAATATAATTAAATTTAGTTTTAAAATAAACATGTAGGGTAAAAGGCAGATTAACGATCCAAAATATTAAAGCTATATTAGGAAAAGAAATTATTAAAAAAAAAAATATTTTTCTCTGATTTTGTGTGAAAATGCTAGAAGTCAAAATGCTATTGCAAACTTTTCCTAAAAAAATCCTACCAGCAAGAATCGAACAGATTTTGTGCTTATCAGCTCAAAGCGGAAGAGTAACAAAAGGCTATTTTTTTACGAGGGATGGACAATGACGACGAAGTGGGAGGTACAACTGTCAACTTCCCCGTCAAACCAGGGGGGAAGGAAAAGTGACCGTCTTGGTTTCCGGCCGCTTTAGGAGAGAACAAGTTCTAACACACTGGGCATTTTAGAAGGGAAATTTTCGTTAAGATGCCGCCGCTTATAAGGTTAATTATTAAGCGTTTCTTTTTTGTAAAGATGGTTTGAGAAAGAATTAAAAATCTTCAACAATGAACTATTTCTATAAACACAGTTATTCTTTTAAATGTATGTTTATTCATGGTATTTAGACTAAAAATAGCTTCTTTCGGTTAGTGAATTAATTACTAAGTAATAACTTGCATGTGAACTATTTTATGAAAGGTAGCATTTATTTCGCTGAAACTTTATTAGGTAAATTAAGTATTGCTACAGACGTAAATGAAGATTTCTGTATTGAATTCAACTAAATTCGACGTATTTATAACCTAGATGGAATTTAGATGACTAGAAATATAATTTGGGAATTTTATGCGATTATATATAATTTTCATCGGCATTTTTTATTTGAAAAAAATAATTTTGCTTATTCTAATTTATTTAGATGTCTTAACATTTGTTCATTATTTTAAAACCAGTGTCTTCTTCCGAGAACATTGCTTTCAATATTTTTTTTTCCTTCTCGTTAAACTTCTTTCACCATCTTTTCGTCAGTAATTGCTACTAAAAAATGGTACAAAATAATTCTGTTGACAAATGTGTTTACGATCCTGAATATTAGCCTTGGTTTGTTTTTAATTAATTCCTTTGTCATGCGACATTTGGAAGCGAATGGTCTGACCATGAATTCCCCGACGAGATGGTACGATGACTTTTATCCTTGGAATTCTGAATCTAGAACCTACGCTCGCTGCCTGGGGTAACAACAGATACAACAGATTTGTTTTCTTGCCTTATGTGGGTATCTTGGAGCTAACCGGCATCGATCTCTTTAGATCCTTTTTCTTTCCATCGTCGGAGAAAGAATAGCAAAATCTGTTTATTATGCTTCACTGACTGTTTGTTAAGGGCGACTTGGAAACGATGCTGTACTGAAACCTGCTACTGAAAAAATTCGTTTATTAGTTCAGCATTTAAGTAAAATACTTTAAGGAAATTTGACATAAAATTACAAAACACCTGATATTATTTCTTTGCTTTATGATTATTTTTAATATTAGAGATTGCTATTGTGTAACTCGTTAATCCAAGCAACGAAGTAATTTTTAGAGGATCTATAACGGAAAGCATTTTTGATAGAACTGTACCCTTCGATTGTAAATAGTTTTTAAATTGTTATACAGTTACAGGGTTGCCAACCTCCAACCAATGGAATCAGGAATCAGCATTGATGAACCTACCCACCCCCCTCTCCCCAGTACTTTTCACCATCTCAAAAAAAATATTTAAAACACGAAAAATATAAATAAAAATTTTAAGCAATTTACAGTGCACCAGATGAAAAATATATAATTTTCAAAATTAAGAATTTAAAACTTAGCAAATAATTTTCAATTTTAACCTTCACGAAACTTAGTAATACATATACAGGGGTCTGTTCAAAGAAAAAACTGAGTCCACTTTTGGACTCTTCCGAAAAAATCAATATGAAAAAAAAAATGGACCCTTAACAAAAATCTATGTTCAAAAGTGTTTTAGTAAACAAATTTTTACAAAAATATCAAAATTTGAAAGCATTTTCATAAAAATAGAAATTAAAAAAAAACCCACACACTTCCTGATAGAAGAAATGCAGACTTACCATAAAAATGCAAATTTGTAGACAAACATAGTTCATATAGACAAAATAACCGTACAGCAGAAATTATTTAAAAGAAGCAAAGTGAATTTTCCCAAAATAATTTTATTAAGAAATCTCAGTATTTTGGTTTAGGGACAACATTGTACATTTTTTTCTAGAAGCTAACTGTTCCTTATTAAAATTCTTTTAATAACAAAATTTTCTATTTTTCCGTAATTTTTGCAGTAATGTCCGTAATTCCGTAATCATTAGCTAGAATGTGGAATAATTCCGCAGAATCCAGAATCGTTGGTAACTCTGCAGTTATGTTTTAGCTGTCATTATAAATGGAGAATCTAAATATTCTTTAGTCTTTTAAATTTTGAGGGCTACTTTATTTGGTTTGTTAAAAAGTGATTCCATGGTCCCTTCTTCCTGTAACACAAAGTATGTATATAAAAATACAATACCTTTGAAACTGTTTAAGTACAAAAGTATTTCAAATACTGAATGATTTGTTTTATGACTAACACAATATGTTCAGAATGGATTCTTTAATACGTTCACAAATTATTTTGAAACGTAAGTTCTGAATATGTCAAGTGTGTTAATTGAGGAAACTTCTGGAGGTTTCATTATTACCGAAATGTAGTGAAATGGTGGTTTTCTTGTACTTTACTGAAACGTAACCATTGTCAAAAGTAGCTGCTAAAAAGAATACCGGAAATTTGTGCTTTTCGCTTTTGGTTTTCGATGCCAATGGAAAGTGATATTCGGGCCATCATACTGCTTGCTCTATTTTAATCAGAACAGATTGTATTTTACGCTGTTTATTCACTTTTTTTATTTTTATTTGCGTAGTATGATTGATTTGGTGTGAAAAGCAAAGCCCTGTAAGTTAACTAAGCCATTAGTACATAAGATTTGCATTTGAAGAGGTAAAAATTGGAGATAAAAATAGTCATAAAAGTGGGTTTTTCTTTATCATTTTTTTTGTCCGTATATTACTACATTCGACAGTAAAATTACTTCCTTAAAATTACATTACTATTGTCAAATTTCAAAACCGAGACTTCCACTGAATTTTCTTTTTCTTTAACATTTTATTTTGAAACTCTTTCACGGTTGTTAAAATGGTATTTTGTCTAAAATTTCATAATAAAACACGTAGAATTTTTTTTTCACGCTATCATATGAAGAAAGAGTTGTTTTATTGACAAAGAATGACATACAATTTTCATGGAATCTCATCACAATTACAAACTTTTTTGTGTCATAATAATTGAAGGTATTTTTTTCATTTGCTTTCCTTTTTAGTCAATTTTGAGGACTAAAAATTTTAAAGGGTAAATTTAATAAGAAAATAGTCAAAACTGCCTGTTTAATTGGTTGAAATGTATGCTAAAATGTAATAGTTTTTATTTACTTTAATTCGTCAAATATCTTTCATTTATTTTTATCTATTTTTCAATTACAGCACTGTCGAATAATACATTTAGCCTTCAATCACATTTTTTAGATTTAACATTTGTTTTGGATATAGCACACCCCTGGATACAATGAACAGAATCTTTTGACCCTCATTCGTTATAGTGGGATTTGATTGCATAAGATACAAAATTTTTAATCTTAATATTTCTGTTTATAAATCTGAAGTATAAATAATTGAGAAATCGTATGTCTGGGCTTATTGCGATAAAAGCCTTTAGTTCATGATAGACATATACGAGAAAGTAAACCTTTGTGTCATATTATAGTATTAAATACAAAGCCAATGCAAGGAGGGCAAAATTAGAATTATACTTGTGCTTTATTTAGATTGGATTTGCATTTTATATCCGTGACTGTTATAGTTTAGTATTACACCTATTGCCGTCCAGGACCATTGATTCTCACATGAGTAACGATTAATGTAAGAAAATTTAAAGGAAATATTTTATCCTGAAAATATTTCCCTGTCAATGATTATTAATATATGTTTCGGTTGTATTAACCAAGTAATTTCTGGAGAAAAATTAAATTGTGAGGTAGTCTTCAACTTTATAGAAGATCATTAACAATCCCAATTATCTTGTAATTGATTGCAATTGCTGAAATAATCAGTTTCTAAATTTAGGGAGCTTGGTTATTAGGTATATGCTTATGGACTAAGTAGGCTAATATTGTATGATGTAAAAACTCCCTTTTTGTTGCGATTATTCAGTAATCATTTGATAATTCTGCTTGCTATTTAATTCCCATATAAATTTGGACTACTGGCCATGTTAACCTGTTCTATAAAAAATTGTCTTGTTGCAAAGTGTAAGTGAAATTATTTCCACATTGCGTTTGCCTTGTCCTGAGTTGCAGATGACTTAAGGTTGAGATGTGTTGCGACCTAATTTTTTTCGTGTATCCACAATGCCACAGATCCTCAACCCACCTAGAGTAATGGGGACGAAATCTAGAAGATTGTAATTTCACCCTCAGCTGCAATAACTTTGAAATTCGCTTATTCTTAAGTCATTTCTTCCATGGAAGCGCAATTATTTCCTCAAATCATGTTTAGTTGTAGCTTTATCTATTTTACGTGCTTGTGAAATTGCCATTAAATAATGACTCTTGATTTGATATTTCAGGCTTCCTAGTTTGCCTCATGCTCAGTTAAAAAAAGAAAAAAATTTCCCCTTTTAATGAATTTCATCCTGTTGGACGAATAAAAGGATTTATGGAAAAAATATTTCAGGATTATTCATTGTTTTCTGACATGTATAAAAATCCGATTGGGGTCAGAAATTTTTTTATATTTCAATCAAGTTATTGTATCACCTACTTTTCATGCTTTTAAAACCCCTCTCAACGATGCTTACTACATGAAATACTTCTTTGTATTTCCCGTGCAGTTAAAAAAAAATTCATTATCTTGTTTGCATTTTTGTTTGACTCAGGAAATAACGAAAACCATTATTTCAGAACTATCCATTTGTTTTTCTGACATATTTAAAGAATCCGGAATCAAGAAACTGATTTGGAATGAAGAAATTAATTTCCAACCCTTAACACTTGAACGGTTCTGTTGTAGAAAAATGCTAATTCTACAAAAAACGAAAGTTTTTTTTTAAAGTGAGTTTACTGTAACAGTAGCATTTTAATTTCAATATCACTTAAAACGCTAAAGCAGTGAAGTTTAAAGATTAAATTTTTGAAAAATAATTAACATACCATAGTAATTTCTGAATTTACTGAACCAGTAGCTTATATTCTATACTATGTCTTTTTGTGTTTTTATCGTGGTATCTGTATTTAGAGTTATTTTTAGTGTAAATAATTTAAAATCTTAAAATCCAGTGAAACAGTAATGTTAAAGGAAGTATATGAATGTAGGACGGTAAATGAAGATTATACTGTATTTTAATATTGACATGAATTTTTAAAAGTGCATTAAATAGCTTTAGAACAATTTTATTAATCTATGCGTTTTGAAATTGTCTGTCGTGATTGAAAAAATTATTCTATAATCTGGAACATTTTGGCGTAAAATTTATAAAATTTGTATGACTGAAACATTTTGAGGTAACTTTACATATTAAAATGTTTCTATTTCGTTCTCTTTATTTCCGTACAACCTTAACTTTATCTACGGCAATTTTCTTTTGCGAAATACTGCATTTCGGTAATGCCAAACTTCTAAAGTAAATATTTTAAGTCAGTTTGTCCTCGTGGGTTTTAAAAATGAAGTATGGAAAAAATACAACTTTGTTGTGTGTGTTTCTGTTTCAGCATAAGGCGTCTCTTAAGAACGTAAATATTGGTTTTTTACAAAAAGAAAAAAAAAGGGTTGCTTCCCAGCTGTATCAGAATGTCAACAGTCAGTCTACATGTAGGTAGACGTTGTTAGACACTGTGGCACGTGCAATCTTCCTTTGTCGCGGAGGGATATTTATGCTCGACAAGCATGTGGACTCATTCCATGTTTTATTATCACAGTATTTAACTATGACAGAAACTTTCCTGTTTTAAGACTTTTTACTTGAAACCGCAGTTTGTTCCATCCTTGTTTATGCTAATCATATTTTCGACTCCTTAGTTTCAAAATTTTTGTAATTAGTCATCATTGGAATTCATATCCATCGATTGCAGATCACTCAACTCTTAAGTATTATTACGAAATCTGCATAAAAAATTTCTCTACGTGGATTTTATAATTGAATCCATTAGAGCTGGTATTGCAACATTGGCTTCAAATTTCCTTGTTAACATTTAGAAGATCGATAATGAAGTAAATCTCATCATTTCGGACTGCATTCTATGATAACAGTATAAAGTTGCCCCTCCCCCTCTTTTTTTTTTTTTTTTTCTTCTCAAGAAATGTTAACCTTGTTTCATCAGCACTAAGGTCATAAGTAACTGGTTTATATTAACTGTTCAAAGAAAGTTTCGTTTAATTAAAACACTTACTTTCAAAAATTAATTTATAAATTTTGAATAAAATAGGTCGCGAAATAGCTGTTTGAAAAGAAAATACCGTCAAAAACTTTTCCCTCCTTCCTCGTGTTTTTTCTTTAAGCAGGGAAGTGTCTTCATTGCAGCTGTTCTTACAAAAGCTACTTCTTTAACAAACGGGTTCTAAAAGCTATGCAAACATTTATTGTATTTTTGGTTAAGTTTTAATTTATATATTTTGTTATTTCACAGTTTACATCATTTCACAGTATTATTTAAATTGAATCGTGTTTTTTCCCCGATTATTACATGACCTTTATGCGATATACACAGTATTTACTATTAAATATATAATTTCTAAGCAACAAAAGAAAATTTTCCTTTATGTATCCATATGCCGATCATACCTTGAAATTTGTCAGTCGCTAAAATGTGTTTTAGTGTTTATAAAAAGCTGCGGCAGCTGTAAAGAGCAGATCTATTTTTATTTATTTTCCAGCTTTGCAAAAATGTTTTCCTACTCTGGGTTACATGTTGAGTTCTATTTTGAATCTTAAGTCCGTCTGAAGTACTTAAACGTAGATTTTTTGGCGTTTGATAAATATTTCACGGTCAATTAAATGCACTCAGTATCATCTGTTTCCTGCCATTATTTTTGTCTCCATTTTGTTTGGGAGGCCGGAAAAGGGTAAAAAATTTTATAACACCGTCCGGTCAAAGGTTCCCCGAAAAATCACTCTCGGAGAAAGCTTGATTCTTCACTTAAGAGTTTCTTGGAAGAAACAAGATACGGAATTAGCGCTTCCCTTTCGACTGCTGAGATTTGGGTGTTTTGTTAAGAAGTGAATGAGTGAGAAAGAGTACTTATTTCAATTAAAGTGCCAGTTGAGACACTTCGGGGAATGTTTTCTTATTCTCTCACTCTGTTGTTTCTGTTGTGTGTTTCGTTATTAGTTCTCCGTTTAACACTCCAATACTCGCGTCACTGGAATGTATATTGAGGGTTATCTCATATCTGGGAGAAACATGACTTTTCAGGATTACCGTAATGTTGTGTAGATATCCTCGTGGTGTATACGCCGCACCCAAGATAATTGATTAAGAGAAAATAAGTTCATCGGATCATTGTCTCTCCAACAATTTTTAATTTTCATTTCCTTAGTTTACTTCAGCTTTCTCTCTTTTTTAACAATTAATCCGCTTGAAAGCGAATTTATACTGTTGTCACTTATAATCCCATTTCTCTAAACTGCTTTCAAAAACAGATCAGGCTATGATGCTAGTTATCTTATTTTCTCTAATTCTTTGAGGTGGGCCTTGGCCGAATGGGTAGCGCTCAACCATTCAGTACCAGACTAGAGGGTTGGAATATCGCTGGTGGATGGATGTTCTTAACATCCATGCCAGCAACGATAATCGAACCCGTTCCGAGTCTGTTTTAAGTAGTAAATCTCAGTCTCATTAGCTCTCGTGTTGGAAAATATACGCTTTTAACCGAATTAACCCCCTTAACGTGCACGCTCGAGTTAACTCGGGCGCGCTAAACTGGCCAAACTGTGCACACTCCAGATAATTCGAGTGGCGTTGGACTTTATGTTGTTATAATTTTTCACACTCGAATGCAATCGCGAATTGAAAATAACAATGTGAAAGGGGGAAGATCGTTTTATTGATATTTATTTTTTACATGGGATTGTAAGCTATAACACTTACTTATTCAAGTATAAAATATATTTTTTTTTCTAAATTCAACGTTAATAAATATTGTTTTTTACATTAAAAAATTGATTTTTTTTGTCGGCCTTTAAAAAAAAACAAAAAAAAAAACTGTGCATTAAGGGGTTAATTCTTCTCGTTTAAATGCAGAAGAGAGTACACTGAACTTAATGGGCTAGACCTGACAGGCATGGAAAACTAGACATAACTTAGTTGATGATAACAAATTTAAGATTTATGTTTTAGATCTAACTTAAATACGATGATGGTAAAAAGAACGCCAAGTTAAGAATGGAAAAAACACATGGGTTTGATACGAGAATAAAGCATGATGAAATAAAATTAAGGTTCATTTTTCAAGAATCGCCTTTGATTATTTGTCAACTAGGAAAATATCATCTAGAATTTACATATCTGTAATCCGTATTTTCCGTTTTCAAGAGCTAAATGCAAACTAAGATGAAATATAAATATTTTAATTGCTTAAAAAATCCAAGGACAGGGGCAGCAATATCTCTGGATAAGTTTAAAATAAATATCGCACTCTACAGATAGTCAAATGACTTTTCTAGATATTAGAAACGTCTTGAGAAGCTCATTACACAATTACTATCTTTTTTTTATAACTGCTTCAAAACACGTAATCCAATTAAAGCAGTCGGAATAAAGATATATCGCATAAAATATAGCTTTCGTGATCCACGACAGTTAATGAAATTGGGTCCTTTACTTAGAGCCGATATACATCTATCTCAGCAATGAGATTCAAACCCAAGATCCCGTATAGAAGAGCAGCGCTTTACGCGTCCTGCCATTATCTCACAAAAGTTATTTTAAAACAGACTACTGATGAGGATTATTCCGTTATTGAAGAGAGGTTTAAATTATTGACCCTCTAATGTACAAAATAAGCTCGTAAATATATAATTTTTTTATCCCAGGCTATTATTGTGTTTCATATAATTTTCATTAAGTACGATGTAATACTAAAAATATCAAATTAACCGTGATTTGAAGGTTAAGGGGACGCGTATTTAAGCAATATCAGGCAAAATAAAAGTGAGTTTATTTTAATGATAAGCATTTTCTTTAAAAATTAGGTGTTTTCCCTAAAAAAAAAATAGTAATTAAATGCAGACGAAAATAGTTCAAAATTTTGAATTTGATAGATGGTCAAAATAAAACGAATGGGGATGATTCCAAGAATAAGTTTTTTAAAATATTAATACTAAACATAATCGCCATTTATTTAGTTGATTTTCTTTCTTTCTAAATTCAACCTGTTTTCGGAATAATATAAAGTGTAAAAGTTCGTGGTACAGGGAAATGGAAAATGACAGATCTTGTTCTGAAATAATTCTCATTTTTTTTTAAGTTCCTCTAAAATGTTTAGTGTAATATTATTCTGACTATGAAGCGAAATACTGCTTATGATGTGCCTGCTTTCTATCCTCATACCGTCGAAAGGGTAGGGCGCTGCTCTTTGATACCGGAGTTTGTAGGTTCAAATCCAACTTCTGGTATGGATATTCGTATACATTTGAAATTGGCTTTAAACAGTAGGCCTTGGTCTCGTTAGCTCACGTGTTCTAAACAGCAGACCAACTCCCCACCAACTATCTACCAACATACCAAATTTTAATAAATAGAAAGTACACTGAGCCTAACTGGCATGAATACCAAACATTTTGAAAGTAATTATAAATAACTGCTGGCAATGAAATGATTGACCTCTGTTTTTCGATTTTGCTTGAAGATAAAATAATTTTGATTTTACCGTTATTTTGAAATAAAATATCATGTTTCTAAAAATTTTACTCAAATCATTTTTTTCTTTTATCAAAACAAATGAGGCCAGTAGTTACTGGGTAATAAAAACAAACAAAAAAAATGCTGAACAATGAGTACAAAGCAACGGTGAGCAAATTAAACTGAACAACTGAACAATAACTGTAAAATGAATTGTTTAACCGCGTATTTCAATTGTGATTTAACAGAAAAATAAAATGAGTGTTTTTACTATCATATAAATGCTTGGGTTTGTTATATTTTGATATTAAATTACATGTTTGTAAGCAGTTTATTAAAATAGTTATATTTTCTTTTTGTTCACTGAAGTTCCATTATATTTATTCTTTTAATGTTTTTTCTCATCAAAAGAATATATAACAAGTCACTCGTTACCGAATAATGGAAACAGACATTTAAAATAAAAATGTTTAGCAATGATTCAAAATGAACTCTGAATATATTACACTAAACGGAAACTCTTGATCTTATGAAAGTAAAGTAATCTGTTTGACACTTGATACTAGTTTTATTCAATATAAAGTTTCACTCATGCGGTCTATTTATTTGCATGAGTGAAAAGAAAAGTCGTTTTTTCAGGTCCCAAAGCGAGATTTCTTTTTATCGTAAATATTGCTCTTAACTAGTGCAAACTAAACTTTTATTTTCAAGAAACTGTTCTTTCTTTAGATGTAATGACTTGAACGTGCATCAGGAAATGATTTATTCTTACTCTCAAAAAGAAGAAAATCATTTTAATGATTTCTATATAGACGTTAGGTATAGACGTTTAGATTGTCAGTTTATATCAACGATGCTTCAAATCAAGAAAACTAGTTAATTTTTACTTTTATTTTCCCTTTCAAAAAGGGAACAAACAACTCCGACTAATTCAGATATTGAATGTTTTTGGTATCAAACTAACAAAGTGCTAATAATGAAACTATCATAAGAAACTTATACTTTGGGGTCATTGAAAAGTAATACACGCAAATTAATTCTAGGGATTGCATATCGTCATTGCCTTAAGAGAAGCAATTTCATTACTTTAGAATTACCACTTGGTAAAAATTTTCAGGAAACATTTCATTAATTTTATTTCTAGCATTTTAAACTGCTAGGACTTCTATATATTCTTTTTTACAAGATTTTATTTATTCCTTATTTTTGTTTGGTTAAACATATTTAAAATTTCAATAACAGCTATATGTACAATCTATTTAAAAGCATTTTACATATACTGTTTCTCAGGCAGTTTTTCAAAAATTTCATAGTTGAAAGTCTTTTTTTTTTATTTTTTATTAGGAACAGATATAATACTATAACTATCCTGTGAAATTTCATTTTCGAAAAGAATTTTTGGGGGCGTACATGTCCCTTTGCAACTTCGCTGGTTTCGGGGTTCAGCTGTTTACCACTAACCGACAAATTTCTATATTAAACGCATGATTCTGTTAATATTTCTGATTTTATGCTTTTACATTTTATTCTTGGAAAATTTATATTCTATCGTAATTCTAAACTTTTTGGTTTGTGTTGAGCGCTAAGGTCTTTTTTGCTACACGAGGGATTAGGAGACAGTGAGCTATTGTTTAACCCTTTCATGGGCCATTTATTTCTCAGACAACGTTAAAAAAAACTTTCAAAACAGATGTGCCAATTCTATTTAATATATCGGACATTTGATGTAAGCACAAAACTGAAGTGAGAATTAGTGTTCCCACCGTTATAATACCAAGGCTAATATATTATAAGTGGTTTTGCGTTTCCCACAGGTGTATTTTGTAAGATCATGTAAGTGGGAAGTAATCTTCCCAATAAAGGGTTAAAGCCAACTTTGATTAGCTACGAACATCCATGCCATCAGTGGGATTTGAACTCGCTACTTTTAACTGGTACCGCCCGCAATTCCCCATTTAGTCGGTCCATAGTTCGCTGTTAGATTCACAAGTTATTACATTTGTATTTTAAAAAGTAGATGTTATTCACTGACAAAATCCAAGGTAATGTACGATATGACACAATGTTGTAAAACTGTCCTTGATGAATTACAAAATTGCTAAATCCATTTTGACAGAAATAGGTGGATGACTTTGAAACTGGTCAACAGTGATGCGTATCTGTGTTCTTGATTTACCGAAAGATGAAAAATCTTGTCATAAATGAATAATTATAGCTATAAATATTTTCTCGTAATTCGTATTAATTTCGCTACTGTTACACCTAATCTATTTTCAGATTGTTTTTGGTCTCATTTCAGTTTTATTGTTTTTAAAAACTTTCGCAAAACTTTCGCCGCTACAGACATACTCAGATTTCATGCGCTGTTGACTTAATTGTTTGTTATGCAACGTAGTTCTTAAAATTAAGATTTATTTTTATTTAAGGAGAATTTTTTTTTAAATAATCTAATCATTCATTTGGAATAAAGGTCGAACTTGATAAACAGTTGTTCTAAAAGAGAGAAGATACATTTGTAAAAAAACTGTAAGACTATTTTATCTTTTTATTTAACGTCGGTTTCTCCATTTTTTTTTCTCTTGAACAAGATCGTACTACAGTTTATATACACGTCTAAATATGAGTTGATATATCTAGTCTTAAAATTGTCGCAAGACTTCTGTAAGATTCTCAGATATGCACTAATATATGCATAATAATCTTACCCAAGAACATGATTTCAACAAGCTATAATATAATCGCATTTTCCCAAGACCCTTTCTGAGTATTTAGGCACCTCTATCCGAAATATCTTGGGCCGAACAGTAGAGTGCTGCTCTCCGGAACCGGAGTTCACGGGTTCGAATTCCACTGGGGGCATGGATGTTTGTAGCCGTTCGGAATCGACAGGTTCCAGTCTCATTAGCCCTCGTGTGCAAAACAGCAGACTATAGCGCTCCAAACTAAACCGAAATATCTCGTGCTTTTTTATTCCTCCCGAAAAGCATTATTCGTGAGCTCTGATTCGCTGAGAACATCCGTCAGGAGTGGCGGATAAACCGGATCCCTTTCCAGGGCGGCAAAGCTTAGAGACGGCATTTAAGCTCGAATGTACTCAAAATAATTTATTATTATTAGGAAATTATTTGTGTAAATATATCTTACAAAATATAATTCTGTATAGCTTGGAAGCTTGAAACATAATTGCTTTATATTATTTATTATTAGGTTTAATTACAATACCAACCAAAAACCAGTAAAATATTTTCAGGTAAGAACGAGCGGCAGTTTAATTTTTGTCTAGGCAGTTTAATTTTTGTTTAAACTGATAAAACCCGCAGTGCCTCTGTGCTCAGGCGGCTTGTTTCCCTCCAGGACCGCTTGTGCACTTACACATTAAACTATAAAAGCTTGAGTACTTTCATTGGATTAAAGACAACTATAATTATCCTGTCTTAACTAAAATTTGCAGTTGCCTTCATTCTATAATTATCGAATTAGTCTCCTTTAATTGGATTAGTAATTACTTTTCCCTGTTCAGTCAAACCTGATTTATTATTCCGTCGCACTTCCATGAACTTCAGCCTTCCATTACCAGATCTACAGTAATAGTTGAAACTCAATAGACTGTAATTGCACAATAGTTTGGTATTAATAATGAAAGGGTTGCATCTAGTCCGTTTAATCGGCATATTAAAACCAAATCTCTGTATATTGATAGGTGATGTTACTATCTCACTTTGAATTATCAGAATTACACTTTCACTTGTTACCATTAACCATTATTGCCGTGTTACCATTAATCATTTAACCACTATTGTGTTGTTTAGTTTGGGTTCTCGTTGACAGTTCTTAAAGTAGCTGCTTATTTAAGATGTTATATATGAATATCTTTCGCACTTTTATATGTCAGGAGCCCGAGTAAGATTTTATTATTATTATAGTTTTATTGGCCGAATAGTTAGAGAGCTAATCTTCGGTACGGAGTTCGTGGGTTGGAATCCCACAGTGGCATGGATGTTCGTTGCCGTTCGAAATCGGCTTTAAGCAGTAGATGCGGTCTCATTAGCCCTCGTGTTGCAAAAAAGTAGACCATAGCGGTTCAAACTAACCAAACAACCCTCATAGCTCCATAGTTGTTTTTAATCCGATGAAATTCAATAAAATTCAGTACAGACTTAGAAGTTCGTCCTTACTTATTTTCAGTAACAGAACTGGTGCTGGACACCCATTGGCTGATGTGAGTGACCATTGTTAGTTCTCGCACTAAATTATTTTTTCCATTTTGTTCTAATGACATTGAATTTAACATTTTAATATTTTTTCTTTTTGCAATTTGTCAACTTTGAATTTAAAAAAAATGACACAGTTGAGGTATCGTCTTCAAAACTCAGTTGTTTGTGATATAATAGTTCTGTTTATTTTTAATTTCACTCCTTTTATTCAGTGGTAAAATAATTATTATAACAATCTTATTATTTTGCATAAATTTAAAAAAAAAAATATTTTTTGGTTTTGATTTTCTACTTTCTCGAGTTTATTCTTGCATTTAAAATGTACAAATAGTCAAGATCCTCACAAATGTATCTTATAACACAGGGTTTCCAGTTGTTTTAAGAAGTGAAAATGACTGAAGAATGCTTATTTTTTCATATTGGTACATCTGTCAAGCTCGTAGAAATTTACGAAAACTGGTCAATTATGAAACTGCGGCCCACGAATATGTAGTGCTTATATTTTTTAACCTTTCCTTAAGGCTGCAAAAAAAAAAAACCCTACAGTGTATTGGTCTTTGAAACACTTTACTTTGCCTGTGAAATCCTGCAAATAATATTGGATTTAGAGAAAATTATTAATTTTAGTGAAAATTATTATTAATTGGATTTAGTGGTAAAGTGGGTGGAAGAAGAAATTTTGTTCTTAGATAAATGTTTTTTTAAACATTGTATTTTATATCCATTATATGAAGCATTAGATATTTTTATTAATTTCCTTAACACAAGTAAGTGACACATTTGTATTATTAAAGTACAGCACTATATATAAGTTATTTACCATTACAGAAACTAGTAAATATGAAAATAATTAGAAATTTTTATAACTTTTAAAACACTTCCTAAAATGAGAAGATTAAAATAAATAGAACGTTTCCATTTCGGTAAAGATTGAAAAATTATTTTCTTAAAATATGAAATACAGATAAAATGTCAAAATTTAAGTCTGAATAAGAAATAAGCAAGTGTTTGACCAGAATTTATTTTTAAATAACAATGTGAATTTTTCTATGTATCAACATGCTATATAAACAGAGTCTTTTACGATGTTATTCAGTTAAGTTGCAAGCTTGATCTTGTAATAATATAACTTATTGACCGTGGCTCAGTCCCGAATGTAAAATAATTAACTTATGTATTTTCAATTTATGTAACTTTTTGAATGGGGGACGTACCTCCTTTGCCCATCTCTGAATATGCGACTGTATTTTACCACCAAGGGTTTAGTGAAGGGTGGGAGATATGGGGGGTTGGTAACCCCCGTTCGAATTGCTGTTTATATATATTTTTGGGGTAATTTATGCGGTGTAAGTTGAATGGTGAGAAACGCCCCCATGGAAAAGTTTCTCGCTATGCCTCTGCCAAAACACATACTTAAAAACACTTTGATTGACTTTGATTTATATGCTTTTATAGTGCTGTTCTATACAAGATGATTAGTAAAGCTATTCCATTTTTTCTCGCAGTCGGTGATGTTTCACTAGCAAACAACCCAAATCTACTCATTTAAGCGAGTACATATCACTTGGCTTTCAGTAGAGCTCGCGAGTCACTTTTTCCTCATACAGTAGGTTAATGTAGAGGTATTAGATAGTTATAATACGATATTAAAGACCTAGTTATAACCTCCCTTCCTTCGCCAAAGAATGAAGAAACAAAAACTACAGTTTCTCGTATCCACATCGGCTTCGACCTATTTAGCGGACGAGATCGCTCACTAAAAACGGTTACTCAAATGGCCTTGAACTGGATGAGAGAAAAAAAAGTGGAATCTGAAATAAAATGCGTCGTTTTCAAGGTTAATACTTCTTGACTTAACAGTTGTTCTTACCTGCAAGTATAATCGCTATTTTCGACCAAATTATATAGTACATTTGTACGCCTGATTATTTTGTTTTTAAGCTGTATATCTAAGTGTGGAGACACTCCGACTGAATGCCATGATCAGTCAAATACGAGTTATAATAGAAGTTCTAAGATATTAAAATAGATGTAGTTAAATAACCTCGCTTAGGTACTTTGGATATTTTCGTGTCTACAGGAAATTACGTATTTTTCCCTTTTTGCTTTTAACCATTAAAAATAGTTTAAATTGTCTAAGATGAGATAAACCCGCATGTATAGGTGTAAATTATGTAAACGGAAATACAAATTCAAATACAGAAAGGCAGAAAAAAAGGCATTTAAATAGACCTTAGATCTTCTAGGTCTTATGATAGAATATTTAGTTTTCCTCAGTACGTCATCAGTTCATGGTCACCACAGAATGCTTGTGTTTGTTTAAACGTGCGCAAATATTTAAACATGCATATAGCATATGCTGGTGACTTCACGTGTCTTTTTTTTTCCACTCCCGAACGAATGATCTGGCTTATATTTACAGATACAGATAAAAGTACCTCGGGTTTCGTTGACTTTGGTTAGCGTTGGTTTCGGTTTTTTCTCGGCAGAAAACAGGATTTTGTTTTTGACTGTTACCTTGAATTTCATAGGTGTGCTGATGTGACTTCGCTACTAATTTTTGCTTCAACATGGATTCATTAACTCTGAAGCTGATTTTAGTACTAATATACCAATAAAGGAAATAAACCTTGTTAGTAAATATTGATGAAAGAGTACCCCATCTAATTAATATCGGCTCCTCTCTATCTTCCAAACAGTGTATTTAGAAAAGTAAATGTGAGATTTATTCTTTGGACTTAGTCTTTTATATTCTTTGTGATCCTCTTTCCTTTCTTATTTTACTGAACACTTCATGTATGCCTTTTAAAATGTATTTTGGACTGTGTAGAACAAATAGTATTTTTATAAATTCATATGAAAATTATTTCCTCGGTTTTAGTCAGTTTTGGATTCCGCTAATTGTCTTGTTATGAAGCATTGTCTTCATATCCAGAGAATGAGTTATAATTTACAACATATAAAACAATAATTTGCCAGTTCTTCGACGAGGAGAAATACTTAAAAATGCACATTGTTATGCACGTAGACTTATTAAATTCAAACCAAACTTTTAAATTTTGATACATATTTTTAAAAATGTTTTTCCTGATTATTTGAGCCGGGGTTTTATTTCCGATGAATTGCATCCGGGGTGAATTGCTGAAAGGATGTCTGGCATTTCGGTTTTGGTTGATGATTTGTTGCTAGCTACCTCCACCCCTCTCTGGAATAGCAGTCTTTTAAAGCGTAATCGAACGTGGAGCATCCGATTCCCCAATCCATTTTCTTCGTTCGTGACGCATCCCCTGAATATTCATGATATAATTGTTTTGCTTCCTTTACCATTCAGCCACTTAGAGGAGCTGCTTGTTTAACTCTCGTATTGTGTTCGACGTCGTGTGTTCTGTTCTTTTTGGCCTCGCATCTTTAGGTGTTGCTGGATGACATAGTTCAGTCGGTGAGATTCCCCATCAGGTCACTGAACCAGGAAAAAATGTCTCCTTTGACAGCCTGCTCTCTGTGCCTACCGCCCTGCGGCCACATTACCATGCTACAGTCGGGTTTCTTTACCTACGGGCTCTCCTTTTCAAAGCAGTGGCAAATTCAATTTCGGTTGTTGGAGACGATCACAATAAGCGGTTTGTGCAGTTGACAAATTCCAAGGGCTTCGCCACGGGGTTTGGCAATGGTTTTGTTTCGCGAATAATTATGTTAGAAAGGGCGGCCCTCGTGCGCATTATTATCTAGAGACTGATTAATTAGCAAGGGTATATCGTTATTGATGCCCATTATTTTTTTGCGTATAGAGTTTGCGTGTTGAAAATGTAGTTCACTTATGGCACGGGATAATTTAGAGTGGGAAAGGTGATAGCTAAAAGGCATTTCTAAGCCATAAAATCACTTTCCTGGGTGAAAGGAAGAGTGCATTTTTTCTTTTTTTATTATTATTTAACTACTATTTTTATTTAACTTTTTTTTTTTAATCTGTTGGTGAAGATGATCATAAAAAATCTTCTTAAACATAGTTTTTTGTTCTGTTATCTCAAAAATAACCGTTATCTGATAATTATTCTACGTTAGCGAATTTCCCTTTTTCGTTCTTTTTATGGATTTTTTTGAAGAGATTTTATTTTCTGCTAA
>JAGEOH010000785.1:0-28126 GCA_032207245.1 Pardosa pseudoannulata | reverse complement strand
TGCAAATCCGATATATCTCTCAAATCGTATTCCAGACACCACACGCACCTTATATAAGGCGAAAGTTTATGAAAGGAAGTATAGATTTATTTTAGTAGCATCGGAAAGAGCGTTTCATTCTCCGTCGACAACCAAGCGGTCGACGTTCTAAGAAAACGGATCGAACGGACAATTTACTTGAGAGCCGACTGACCAGGAACTAAAATGGCACGCTTCCGTGCCTGACCTCACAAATTTTGCCCCAATCTAGGACTTAGAAGTTTTTTCATTAATTATAATGTATCACCATTAGAGACAAAGTTTTTCGGAACACAGGAAAAGAATTATTTGTTAAAAAAAATTGTTCTCCTAAAAGAGAAACCTGTAAGTCGAAGGATGTATACGGTACTGATATATATACTAATCCATAATATACTAGGTATAATATAGAATAGTTCAGATGGTTCTGGATCATCGTTATATAAAATCGAATTTGCAAATTTTCCTTTAAGTAGACATGCAAATCCGATATATCTCTCAAATCGTATTCCAGACACCACACGCTCCTTATATAAGGCGAAAGTTTATGAAAGGAACTATAGATTTATTTTAGTAGCATCGGAAACAGTGTTCCGTACTAAGAAAACGTATCGAACGGAACAATTTACTTGAGAGAAACATTCTAATGCAAAAATCCGCCGGCAACCAAGCGGTCGACGTTCTAAGAAAACGGATCGAACGGACAATTTACTCTGAGAGCCGACTCACCAGGAACTAAAATAGCTCGCTTCCGTGCCTGGCCTCACAAAAATTTTGCCCCCGATCTAGGACTTAGAAAATTTTTTCATTAATTATAATGAATCAGCTATTAGAGACAAAGTTTTTCGGAACACAGGAAAAGAAATATTTTAAAAAAAATATTGTTCTCCTAAAAGAAGAAACCTGTAAGTCGAAGGATGTATATGGTACTGATATATATATATACTAATCTATAAAATACTAGGTATAATATAGAATAGTTCAGATGGTTCTAGATCATCGTTATATAAATTCGAATTTGCAAATTTTCCTTTAAGTAGAAATGCAAATCCGATATATCTCTCAAATCGTATTCCAGACACCACACAATCCTTATATAAGGCGAAAGTTTATGAAAGGAACTATAGATTTATTTTAGTAGCATCGAAAACAGTGTTCCTTTCTCCGACGACTACCAAGCGGTCGACGTCCAAAGAAAACGGATCGAACGGACAACTCACTTGAGAGCCGACTGTCGAGGAACTAAAATAACTCGCTTCCGTGCCTTGCCCTCACAAATTTTGCCCCGATCTAGGACTTAGAAAATTTTTTTTTTCATTAAATATAATGAATCAGCATTAGAGACAAAGTTTTTCGGAACACAGGAAAAGGAGAAATATTTTAAAAAAAATTGTTCTCCTAAAAGAAAAACCTGTAAGTCGAAGGATGTATACGGTACTGATATATATATACTAATCTATAATATACTAGGTATAATATAGAATAGTTCAGATGGTTCTGAATCATCGGTCTATAAAATCGAATTTGCAAATTTTCGTATATGTAGAAATGCAAATCCGATATATCTCTCAAATCGTATTCCAGACACCACACGAACCTTATATAAGGCGAAAGTATATGAAAGGAAGTATAGATTTATTTTAGTAGCATCGGAAACAGCGTTCGCGTTCCATTCTCCGTCCCGGCAACACAAGCGGTCGACGTTCTAAGAAAAACGGATCTCGAACGGACAATTTACTCTAGATAGCCGACTGACCAGGAACTAAAAATAGCTCGCTTCCGTGCCTGGCCTCACAAATTTTGCCCCGATCTAGGACTTTTTTTAGAATATTTTTTCATTAATATAATGAATCACCATTAGATTTTTTTGAACAAAAGAAATATTTTTAATTTTAATAATGTAGATGGCTAATCTAAATGTTTATATTGTAGTTCATAAAATATATATATATCGAATTTTTTTCTATTGTTTAGTTTATGTAGATCATCTTATATAAAATCGAATTCCAGCCACCGCAAATAGTTTATTTTAGTTCTATCGGAATATATATATACCTCGGTCGAAACAACACGAATAGTTTTCGTCTCAGCAGCGATCTAAAAAGAGCATTGAACACAATTTATAGACGACGGACAGAAAATAAAGCTCGAGGATGTATACGGTTATATATATACTATATATATAATTATAAATATAGGAAAGTTCATTGTCTGAAAAAGGATATATCGATAATATACAAAATATATAGTCACCAGAAGTTCAGATTATAAAGAAAGTTTATGAAAGGAAGTTAGTTATTTTAGTAGCATCCATTTTTCGATTCCCGCGGCGGCGTCGACGTTCTAAGAAAACGGATCGAACGGACAATTTACTTGAGAGCCGACTGACCAGGAACTAAAATAGATCACTTCCGTGCCTGGCCTCACAAATTTTGCCCCGATCTAGGACTTAGAAAATTTTTTCATTAATTATAATGAATCCATTAGAGACAAAGTTTTTCGGAACACAGGAAAAGAAAAATTTGTTAAAAAAATTATTCTCCTAAAAGAAAAACCTGTAAGTCGAAGGATGTATACGGTACTGATATATATATACTAATCTATAATATACTAGGTATTAATATAGAATAGTTCAGATGGTTCAGAATCATCGTTCTATAAAATCGAATTTGCAAATTTTTCTATATGTAGCGATGCAAATCCGATATATCTCTCAAATCGTATTCCAGACACCACACGCACCTTATATAAGGCGAAAGTTTATGAAAGGAAGTATAGATTTATTTTAGTAGCATCGGAAAGAGCGTTTCATTCTCCGTCGACAACCAAGCGGTCGACGTTCTAAGAAAACGGATCGAACGGACAATTTACTTGAGAGACGACTGACCAGGAACTAAAATAGCTCACTTTCCGTGCCTGGCCTCACAAAATTTTGCCCCGATCTAGGACTTAGAAAATTTTTTCATTAATTATAATGAATCACTATTAGAGACAAAGTTTTTCGGAACAACAGGAAAAGAAATATTTTAAAAAAAAAATTGTTCTCCTAAAAGAAAAACCTGTAAGTCGAAGGATGTATACGGTACTGATATATATATACTAATCTATAATATACTAGGTATAATATAGAATAGTTCAGATGGTTCTGAATCATCGGTCTATAAAATCGAATTTGCAAATTTTCGTATATGTAGAAATGCAAATCCGATATATCTCTCAAATCGTATTCCAGACACCACACGAACCTTATATAAGGCGAAAGTATATGAAAGGAACTATAGATTTATTTTAGTAGCATCGGAAACAGTGTACCATTCTCCGCCGGCAACCAAGCGGTCGACGTCCAAAGAAAACTGATCGAACGGACAACTTACTTGAGAGCCGACTGACCAGGAACTATAATAGCTCGCTTCAGTGCCTGGGCTCACAAATTTTTCCCCGATCAAGGACTTAAAAATTTTTTCATTAATTACAACTAATCAGCATTATAGACAAAGTTTTGGAAAACAGGAAAAGAATTATTTGTTAAAAAAATATTGTTCTAATAAAAAAGAAACCTGTAAGTCGAAGGATGTATACGGTACTGATATATATATACTAATCCATAATATAGTAGGTATAATATAGAATAGTTCTGATGGTTCTGGATCATCGTTATATAAAATCGAATTTGCAAATTTTCCTTTAAGTAGACATGCAAATCCGATATATCTCTCTCAAATCGTATTCCAGACACCACACGAACCTTATATAAGGCGAAAGTTTATGACAGGAAGTATAGATTTATCTTAGTAGCATCGGAAACAGCGTTCCATTCTCCGTCGGCAACCAAGCGGTCGACGTTCTAAGAAAACGGATCGAACGGACAAATTTACTCTAAAGCCCGACTCACCCAGGAACTAAAATAGCTCGCTTCCGTGCCTCACAAATTTTGCCCCGATCTAGGACTTAGAAAATTTTTTCATTAATTATAATGAATCACTATTAGAGACAAAGTTTTTAGGAACACAGGGAAAGAATTATTATTTAAAAAAAATGTTGTTTTAAAAGAGAAACCTGTAAGTCGAAACATGTTTACGGTACTGATATATATACTAATCCATATTATACTATAGTATAATATAGAATAGTAGAGATGGTTCTGTATCATCGTTCTATAAAATCGAATTTGCAAATTTTCCTATATGTAGCGATGCAAATCCGATATATCTCTCAAATCGTATTCCAGACACCACACGCACCTTATATAAGGCGAAAGTTTATGAAAGGAACTATAGATTTATTTTAGTAGCATCGGAAACAGAGTACCATTCTCCGCCGGCAACCAAGCGGTCGACGTCAAAAGAAAACGAATCGAACGGACAACTTACTTGAGAGCCGACTGACCAGGAACTAAAATAACTCGCTTCAGTGCCTGTTCTCACAAATTTTGCCCCGATCTAGGACTTAGAAAATTTTTTCATTAATTATAATGAATCACTATTAGAGACAAAGTTTTTCGGAACACAGGAAAAGAAATATTTTAAAAAAAATTGTTCTCCTAAAAGAAAAACCTGTAAGTCGAAGGATGTATACGGTACTGATATATATATACTAATCTATAATATACTAGGTATAATATAGAATAGTAGAGATGGTTCTGTATCATCGTTCTATAAAATCGAATTTGCAAATTTTCCTATATGTAGCGATGCAAATCCGATATATCTCTCAAATCGTATTCCAGACACCACACGCACCTTATATAAGGCGAAAGTTTATGAAAGGAAGTATAGATTTATTTTAGTAGCATCGGAAAGAGCGTTTCATTCTCCGTCGACAACCAAGCGCTCGACGTTCTAAGAAAACGGATCGAACGGGACTATTTACTTGAGAGCCGACTGACCAGGAACTAAAATGGCTCGCTTCCGTGCCTGACCTCACAAATTTTGCCCCGATCTAGGACTTAGAAGTTTTTTCATTAATTATAATGTATCACCATTAGAGACAAAGTTTTTCGGAACACAGGAAAACAAATATTTAAAAAAATTTGTTCTCCTAAAAGAAAAACCTGTAAGTCGAAGGATGTATACGGTACTGATATATATATACTAATCTATAATATACTAGGTATAAATATAGAATAGTTTCAGATGGTTCTGAATCATCGGTCTATAAAATCGAATTTGCAAATTTTCGTATATGTAGAAAATGCAAATCCGATATATCTCTCAAATCGTATTCCAGACACAACACGCTCCTTATATAAGGCGAAAGTTTATGAAAGGAACTATAGATTTATTTTAGTAGCATCGGAAACAGCGTTCCATTCTCCGCCGGCAACCAAGCGGTCGACGTTCTAAGAAAACGGATCGAACGGACAATTTACTCTAGAGCCGACTAACCAGAAACTATAATAACTCGCTTTAGTGCCTGGGCTCACAAATTTTTCCCCGATCAAGGACTTAGAAATTTTTTCATTTATTATAACTAATCAGAATTCTAGGCAAAGTTTTTCGGAACACAGGAAAAGAATTATTTGTAAAAAAAATTGTTCTCCTAAGAGAGAAACCTGTAAGTCGAAGGATGTATACGGTACTGATATCTATACTAATCCATAATATTCTAGGTATAATATAGAATAGTTCAGATTGTTCTGGATCATCGTTATATAAAATCGAATTTGCAAATTTTCCTTTAAGTAGACATGCGAATCCGATATATCTCTCAAATCGTATTCCAGACACCACACGCTTCTTATATAAGGCGAAAGTTTATGAAAGGAACTATAGATTTATTTTAGTAGCATCGGAAACAGTGTTCCATTCTCTGTCGACAACCAAGCGGTCGACGTCCTATGAAAACGGATCGAACGGACAATTTACTCTAGCCGACTGACCAGGAACTAAAATAGATCGCTTCCGTGCCTGGCCTCACAAATTTTGCCCCGATCTAGGACTTAGAAAATTTTTTCATTAATTATAATGAATCACCATTAGAGACAAAGTTTTTCGGAACACAGGAAAAGAAATATTTTTTAAAAAAATATTGTTCTCCTAAAAGAAAAACCTGTAAGTCGAAGGATGTATTACGGTACTGATATATATATATATATAATATACTAATCCATAATATACTAGGTATAATATAGAATAGTTCAGATGGTTCTAGATCATCGTTATATAAATTCGAATTTGCAAATTTTCCTTTAAGTAGAAATGCAAATCCGATATATCTCTCAAATCGTATTCCAGACACCACACAATCCTTATATAAGGCGAAAGTTTATGAAAGGAACTATAGATTTATTTTAGTAGCATCGAAAACAGTGTACCATTCTCCGCCGGCAACCGAGCGGTCGACGTTCTAAGAAAACGGATCGAACGGACAACTTTACTCTGAGATCCGACTGACCCAGGAACTAAAATAGCTCGGCTTTCCGTGCCTGGGCCCTCACAAATTTTTCCCCGATCAAGGACTTAGAAATTTTTTCATTAATTACAACTAATCAGCATTATAGACAAAGTTTTTCGGAACACAGGAAAAGAATTATTTGTTAAAAAAAATTGTTCTCCTAAAAGAGAAAAATGTAAGTCGAAGGATGTATGCGGTACTGATATATATACTAATCCATAATATACTAGGTATAATATAGAATAGTTCAGATGGTTCTGGATCATCGTTATATAAAATCGAATTTAAAAATTTCCCTTTAAGTAGAAATGCAAATCCGATATATCTCTCAAATCGTATTCCAGACACCACACGAACCTTATATAAGGCGAAAGTTTATGAAAGGAAGTATAGATTTATTTTAGTTAGCATCGGAAACAGCGTTCCATTCTCCGTCGACAACCAAGCGGTCGACGTTCTAAGAAAACGGATCGAACGGGAACGGACAATTTACTCTGAGAGCCGACTGACCAGGAAACTAAAATAGCTCGCGCTTCCGTGCCTGGCCTCAAATTTTGCCCCGATCTAGGACTTAGAAAATTTTTTCATTAATTATAATGAATCCATTAGAGACAAAGTTTTTCGGAACACAGGAAAAGAAATATTTAAAAAAACTTGTTCTCCTAAAAGAAAAACCTGTAAGTCGAAGGATGTATACGGTACTGATATATATATATTAATCTATAATATACTAGGTATAATATAGAATAGATCAGATGGTTCTGGAATCATCGGTCTATAAAATCGGAATTTGCAAATTTTCGTATATGTAGAAATGCAAATCCGATAGATCTCTCAAATCGTATTCCAGACACCACACGAACCTTTTAGAAAGCGAGAGTATATGAAAGGAAGTATAGATTTATTTTAGTAGCATCGGAAACAGCGTTCCATTCTCCGCCGGCAAACCAAAGGCGGGTCGACGTTCTAAGAAAACGGATCGAACGGACAATTTACTTGAGAGCCGACTGACCAGGAACTAAAATAGCTCGCTTCCGTGCCTTGGCCTCACAAATTTTGCCCCGATCTAGGACTTAGAAAATTTTTTCATTTAATTTTAATGAATCACTATTAGAGACAAAGTTTTTCGGAAACACAGGAAAAGAAATATATTTAAAAAAATTTGTTCTCCTAAAGATAAAAACCTGTAAAGTCGATGGATGTATACGGTACTGATATATATATACTAATCCATATTATACTATAGTATAATATAGAATAGTAGAGATGGTTCTGTATCATCGTTCTATAAAATCGAATTTGCAAATTTTTCTATATGTAGCGATGCAAATCCGATATATCTCTCAAATCGTATTCCAGACACCACACGCACCTTATATAAGGCGAAAGTTTATGAAAGGAAGTATAGATTTATTTTAGTAGCATCGGAAACAGTGTTCCATTCTCCGCCGGCACAACCAAGCGGTCGACGTTCTAAGAAAACGGATCGAACGGACAATTTACTCTAGAGCCGACTGACCAGGAACTAAAATAGCTCGCTTCCGTGCCTGCCTCACAAATTTTGCCCCGATCTAGGACTTAGAAAATTTTTTCATTAATTATAATGAATCACTATTAGAGACAAAGTTTTTCGGAACACAGGAAAAGAAATATTTTAAAAAAAATTGCTCTCCTAAAAGAAAAAACCTGTAAGTCGAAGGATGTATACGGTTCTGATATATATATACTAATCTATAATATACTAGGTATAATATAGAATAGTTCAGATGGTTCTGGATCATCGTTATATAAAATCGAGTTTGCAAATTTTTCTTTAAGTAGAAATGCAAATCCGATATATCTCTCAAATCGTATTCCAGACACCACACAATCCTTATATAAGGCGAAAGTTTATGAAAGGAACTATAGATTTATTTTAGTAGCATCGGAAACAGTGTTCCATTCTCCGTCGACAACCAAGCGGTCGACGTCAAAAGAAAACGAATCGAACGGACAACTTACTCTAGAGCCGACTGACCAGGAACTACAATAACTCGCTTCAGTGCCTGGGCTCACAAATATTTCCCCGATCAAGGACTTAGAAATTTTTTCATTAATTACAACTAATCAGCATTATAGACAAAGTTTTTCGGAACACAGGAAAAGAATTATTTGTTAAAAAAAATTGTTGTCCTAAAAGAGAAAACTGTAAGTCGAAGAATGTATACGGTACTGATATATATACTAATCCATAATATACTAGGTATAATATAGTATAGTTCTGATGGTTCTAGATCATCGTTATATAAATTCGAATTTGCAAATTTTTCTTTAAGTAGAAATGCAAATCCGATATATCTCTCAAATTGTATTCCAGACACCACACAATCCTTATATAAGGCGAAAGTTTATGAAAGGAACTATAGATTTATTTTAGTAGCATCGGAAACAGTGTTCCATTCTCCGTCGACAACCAAGCGGTCGACGTCATAATAAAACGGATCGAAAGGACAACTTACTTGAGAGCCGACTAACCAGAAACTATAATAGCTCGCTTCCGTGCCTGGCCTCACAAATTTTGCCCCGATCTAGGACTTAGAAAATTTTTTCATTAATTATAATGAATCACATTAGAGACAAAGTTTTTCGGAACACAGGAAAGAGAAATATTTTTTTTTAAAAAAATTGTTCTCCTAAAAGAGAAACCTGTAAGTCGAAGGATGTATACGGTACTGATATATATATACTAATCTATAATATACTAGGTATAATATAGAATAGTTCAGAAGGTTCTGGAATCATCGTTCTATAAAATCGAATTTGCAAATTTTCCTATATGTAGCGATGCAAATCCGATATATCTCTCAAATCGTATTCCAGACACCACACGCACCTTATATAAGGCGAAAGTTTATGAAAGGAAGTATAGATTTATTTTAGTAGCATCGGAAAGAGCGTTTCATTCTCCGTCGACAACCAAGCGGTCGACGTTCTAAGAAAACGGATCGAACGGACAATTTACTTGAGAGCCGACTGACCAGGAACTAAAATGGCACGCTTCCGTTCCTGGCTTCACAAATTTTGCAACAATCTAGGACTTAGAAGTTTTTTCATTAATTATAATGAATCACCATTAGAGACAAAAGTTTTTCGGAACACAGGAAAAGAATTATTTGTTAAAAAAAATTGTTCTCCTAAAAGAAAAACCTGTAAGTCGAAGGATGTATACGGTACTGATATATATACTAATCCATAATATACTAGGTATAATATAGAATAGTTCAGATGGTTCTGGATCATCGTTATATAAAATCGAATTTGCAAATTTTTCTTTAAGTAGAAATGCAAATCCGATATATCTCTCAAATCGTATTCCAGACACCACACGCTCCTTATATAAGGCGAAAGTTTATGAAAGGAACTATAGATTTATTTTAGTAGCATCGGAAACAGTGTTCCATTCTCCGTCGACAACCAAGCGGTCGACGTCATAATAAAACGGATCGAACGGACAATTTACTTGAGAGCCGACTGACCAGGAACTAAAATAGCACGCTTCCGTGCCTGGCTTCACAAATTTTGCAACAATCTAGGACTTAGAAGTTTTTTCATTAATTATAATGTATCAGCATTAGAGACAAAGTTTTTCGGAACACAGGAAAAAGAAATTTATATTTAAAAAAAATTGTTCTCCTAAAAAAGAAACCTGTAAGTCGAAGGATGTATACGGTACTGACATATATACTAATCTATAATATACTATAGTATAATATAGAATAGTTCAGATGGTTCTGGAATCATCGGTCTATAAAATCGAATTTGCAAATTTTCGTATATGTAGAAATGCAAATCCGATATATCTCTCAAATCGTATTCCAGACACCACACGAACCTTATATAAGGCGAAAGTTTATGAAAGGAAGTATAGATTTATTTTAGTAGCATCGGAAACAGCGTTCCTCTTTTTCTCCGCCGGCAACCAAGCGGTTTTTTTTTTCGACGTTCTAAGAAAACGGATCGAACGGACAATTTACTTGAGCCGACTGACCAGGAACTAAAATAGCTCGCTTCCGTGCCTGGCCTCACAAATTTTGCCCCGATCTAGGACTTAGAAAATTTTTTCATTAATTATAATGAATCACCATTAGAGACAAAGTTTTTCGGAACACAGGAAAAGAAATATTTTTAAAAAAAATTGTTCTCCTAAAAGAGAAACCTGTAAGTCGAAGGATGTATACGGTACTGATATATATATACTAATCTATAATATACTAGGTATAATATAGAATAGTTCAGATGGTTCTGGATCATCGTTATATAAAACCGAATTTGCAAATTTTCTTATAAGTAGAAATGCAAATCCGATATATCTCTCAAATCGTATTCCAGACACCACACGAACCTTATATAAGGCGAAAGTATATGAAAGGAAGTATAGATTTATTTTAGTAGCATCGGAAACAGTTTTCCATTCTCCGCCGGCAACCGAGCGGTCGACGTTCTAAGAAAACGGATCGAACGGAACAATTTACTCTAGAGCCGACTCACCAGGAACTAAAATAGCTCGCTTCCGTGCCTTGCCCTCACAAATTTTGCTCCCCGATCTAGGACTTAGAAAAATTTTTTCATTAATTATAATGAATCACTATTAGAGACAAAGTTTTTCGGAACACAGGAAAAGAAATATTTTTAAAAAAAATTGTTCTCCTAAAAGAGAAATCTGTAAGACGAAGGATGTATGCGGTACTGATATATATACTAATCCATAATATACTAGGTATAATATAGAATAGTTCAGATGGTTCTGGATCATCGTTATATAAAATCGAATTTGCAAATTTTCCTTTAAGTAGACGGGCAAATCCGATATATTTCTCAAATCGTATTCCAGACACCACACGAACCTTATATAAGGCGAAAGTTTATGAAAGGAACTATAGATTTATTTTAGTAGCATCGGAAACAGTGTTCCATTCTCCGTCGACAACCAAGCGGTCGACGTCCTATGAAGACGGATCGAACGGGACCAATTTACTCTGAGAGACGACTGACCAGGAACTAAAATTAGCTCGCTTCCGTGATTGCCCTCACAAATTTTGCCCCGATCTAGGACTTAGAAAATTTTTTCATTAATTATAATGAATCACCATTAGAGGCAAAGTTTTTCGGAACACAGGAAAAGAAATATTTTTAAAAAAAATTGTTCTCCTAAAAAAGAAACCTGTAAGTCGAAGGATGTATACGGTACTGATATATATATACTAATCCATATTATACTATAGTATAATATAGAATAGTAGAGATGGTTCTGTATCATCGTTCTATAAAATCGAATTTGCAAATTTTCCTATATGTAGCGATGCAAATCCGATATATCTCTCAAATCGTATTCCAGACACCACACGAAACTTATATAAGGCGAAAGTTTATGAAAGGAACTATAGATTTATTTTAGTAGCATCGGAAACAGTGTTCCATTCTCCGTCGACAACCAAGCGGTCGACGTTCTAAGAAAACGGATCGAACGGACAATTTACTTGAGAGCCGACTGACCAGGAACTAAAATGGCACGCTTCCGTGCCTGACCTCACAAATTTTGCCCCAATCTAGGACTTAGAAGTTTTTTCATTAATTATAATGTATCAGCATTAGAGACAAAGTTTTTCGGAACACAGGAAAAGAAATATTTTTAAAAAATTGCTCTCCTAAAAGAAAAAACCTGTAAGTCGAAGGATGTATACGGTACTGATACCTATACTAATCCATAATATTCTAGGTATAATATAGAATAGTTCAGATGGTTCTGGTTCATCGGTCTATAAAATCGAATTTGCAAATTTTCCTATATGTAGAAATGCAAATCCGATATATCTCTCAAATCGTATTCCAGACACCACACGCACCTTATATAAGGCGAAAGTTTATGAAAGGAAGTATAGATTTATTTTAGTAGCATCGGAAACAGCGTTTCATTCTCCGTCGACAACCAAGCGGTCGACGTTCTAAGAAAACGGATCGAACGGACAATTTACTCTAGAGCCGACTGACCAGGAACTATAATAACTCGCTTCAGTGCCTGGGCTCAAAAATTTTGCCCCGATCTAGGACTTAGAAATTTTTTCATTAATTATAATGTATCAGCATTAGAGACAAAGTTTTTCGGAACACAGGAAAAGAATTATTTTTAAAAAAATTGTTCTCCTAAAAGGAGAAAAACCTGTAAGTCGAAGGATGTATACGGTCTGATTATATTATTATATATACTGATATATATATACTAATCTAATCCATAATATACTAGGTATAATATAGAATAGTTCAGATGGTTCTGGATCATCGTTATATAAAATCGAATTTGCAAATTTTTCTTTAAGTAGAAATGCAAATCCGATATATCTCTCAAATCGTATTCCAGACACCACACGCACCTTATATAAGGCGAAAGTTTATGAAAGGAAGTATAGATTTATTTTAGTAGCATCGGAAAGAGCGTTTCATTCTCCGTCGACAACCAAGCGGTCGACGTTCTAAGAAAACGGATCGAACGGACAATTTACTTGAGAGCCGACTGACCAGGAACTAAAATGGCACGCTTCCGTGAATGACCTCACAAATTTTGCCCCAATCTAGGACTTAGAAGTTTTTTCATTAATTATAATGTATCAGCATTACAGACAAAGTTTTTCGGAACACAGGGAAAAAGAAATATTTAAAAAAAAATTTTCTCCTAAAAGAAAAACCTGTAAGTCGAAGGATGTATACGGTACTGATATATATACTAATCCATAATATACTAGGTATAATATAGAATAGTTCAGATGGTTCTGGATCATCGTTATATAAAATCGAATTTGCAAATTTTTCTTTAAGTAGAAATGCAAATCCGATATATCTCTCAAATCGTATTCCAGACACCACACAATCCTTATATAAGGCGAAAGTTTATGAAAGGAACTATAGATTTATTTTAGTAGCATCGGAAACAGTGTTCCTTTCTCCGTCGACAACCAAGCGGTCGACGTTCTAAGAAAACGGATCGAACGGACAATTTACTTGAGAGCCGACTGACCAGGAACTAAAATGGCACGCTTCCGTTCCTGGCTTCACAAATTTTGCAACAATCTAGGACTTAGAAGTTTTTTCATTAATTATAATGTATCAGCATTAGAGACAAAGTTTTTCGGAACACAGGAAAAGAAATATTTTTTTAAAAAAATTGTTCTCCTAAAAGAGAAACCTGTAAGTCGAAGGATGTATACGGTACTGATATATATATACTAATCCATATTATACTAGGTATAATATAGAATAGTAGAGATGGTTCTGTATCATCGTTCTATAAAATCGAATTTGCAAATTTTCGTATATGTAGAAATGCAAATCCGATATATCTCTCAAATCGTATTCCAGACACCACACGCACCTTATATAAGCCGAAAGTTTATGAAAGGAACTATAGATTTATTTTAGTAGCATCGGAAACAGTGTTCCTTTCTCCGACGACAACCAAGCGGTCGACGTCCAAAGAAAACGGATCGAACGGACAACTCACTTGAGAGCCGACTGCCGAGGAACTAAAATAACTCGCTTCAGTGCCTGGTCTTACAAATTTTGCCCGATCTAGGACTTAGAAAATTTTTTCATTAATTATAATGAATCACTATTAGAGACAAAGTTTTTCGGAACACAGGAAAAGAATTATTTGTTAAAAAAATTGTTGTCCTAAAAGAGAAAACTGTAAGTCGAAGGATGTATACGGTACTGATATATATACTAATCCATAATATACTAGGTATAATATAGAATAGTTCAGATGGTTCTGGATCATCGTTATATAAAATCGAATTTGCAAATTTTTCTTTAAGTAGAAATGCAAATCCGATATATCTCTCAAATCGTATTCCAGACACCACACTCTCCTTATATAAGGCGAAAGTATATGAAAGGAAGTATAGATTTATTTTAGTAGCATTCGGAAAACAGCGTTCCATTCTCCGTCGACAACCAAGCGGTCGACGTCAAAAGAAAACGGATCGAACGGACAACTTACTTGAGAGCCGACTGACCAGGAACTATAATAACTCGCTTCCGTGCATTGGCCTCACAAATTTTGCCCCGATCTAGGACTTAGAAAATTTTTTCATTAAATTATAATGAATCACTATTAGAGACAAAGTTTTTTCGGAAAACACAGGAAAAGAAATATTTTTTTAAAAAAAAATTGTTCTCCTAAAAGAAAAACCTGTAAGTCGAAGGATGTATACGGTACTGATATATATACTAATCCATTATATACTAGGTATAATATAGAATAGTTCAGATGGTTCTGGATCATCGTTATATAAAATCGAATTTGCAAATTTTCCTTTAAGTAGACATGCAAATCCGATATATCTCTCAAATCGTATTCCAGACACCACACGCTCCTTATATAAGGCGAAAGTTTATGAAAGGAACTATAGATTTTATTTTAGTAGCATCGGAAAACAGCGTTCCATTCTCCGTCGACAACCAAGCGGTCGACGTTCTAAGAAAACGGATCGAACGGACAATTTACTCTGAGAGAGCCGACTGACCAGGAACTAAAATAGCTCGCTTCCGTGCCTGGCCTCACAAATTTTGCCCCGATCTAGTGGACTTAGAAAAATTTTTTCATTAATTATAATGAATCACTATTAGAGACAAAGTTTTTCGGAAAACACAGGAAAAAGAAATATTATTTAAAACAATAAAAATTGTTCTCCTAAAAGAAGAACCTGTAAGTCGAAGGATGTATACGGTACTGATATATATCTACTAATCTATAATATACTAGGTATAATATAGAATAGTTCAGATGGTTCTGAATCATCGGTCTATAAAATCGAATTTGCAAATTTTCGTATATGTAGAAATGCAAATCCGATATATCTCTCAAACACGTATTCCAGACACCACACGAACCTTATTATAAGGCGAAAGTTTATGAAAGGAAGTATAGATTTTATTTTTTAGTAGCATCGGAAACAGCGTTCCATTCTCCGTCGGACAACCAAGCGGTCGACGTTCTAAGAAAACGGATCGAACGGACAATTTACTTCTAGAGACGACTGACCAGGAACTAAAATAGATCACTTCCGTGCCTGGCCTCACAAATTTTGCCCCGATCTAGGACTTAGAAAATTTTTTCATTAATTATAATGAATCACCATTAGAGACAAAGTTTTTCGGAACACAGGAAAAGAAATATTTTTTTAAAAAAATTGTTCTCCTAAAAGAGAAACCTGTAAGTCGAAGGATGTATATGGTACTGATATATATATATATATATACTAATCTATAATATACTAGGTATAATATAGAATAGTTCAGATGGCTCTGGATCGACTCTATAAAATCGAATTTGCAAATTTTCGTATATGTAGAGATGCAAATCCGATATATCTCTCAAATCGTATTCCAGACACCACACGAACCTTATATAAGGCGAAAGTTTATGAAAGGAAGTATAGATTTATTTTAGTAGCATCGGAAACAGCGTTTCATTCTCCGTCGACAACCAAGCGGTCGACGTTCTAAGAAAACGGATCGAACGGACAATTTACTTGAGAGCCGACTGACCAGGAACTAAAATGGCACGCTTCCGTGCCTGGCGTCACAAATTTTGCCCCGATCGAATCAGCATTAGAGACAAAGTTTTTCGGAACACAGGAAAAGAAATATTTTTAAAAAAAAATTGTTCTCCTAAAAGAGAAACCTGTAAGTCGAAGGATGTATATGGTACTGATATATATATATATATATACTAATCTATAATATACTAGGTATAATATAGAATAGTTCAGATGGCTCTGGATCGACTCTATAAAATCGAATTTGCAAATTTTCGTATATGTAGAGATGCAAATCCGATATATCTCTCAAATCGTATTCCAGACACCACACAATCCTTATATAAGGCGAAAGTTTATGAAAGGAACTATAGATTTATTTTAGTAGCATCGGAAACAGTGTTCCATTCTCCGTCGACAACCAAGCGGTCGACGTCAAAAGAAAACGAATCGAACGGACAACTTACTCTAGAGCCGACTGACCAGGAACTACAATAACTCGCTTCAGTGCCTTGGCCTCACAAATTTTGCCCCGATCTAGGACTTAGAAAATTTTTTCATTAATTATAATGAATCACATTAGAGACAAAGTTTTTCGGAACACAGGAAAAGAATATTTATTTAAAAAAAAAAAAAAAAAAAAAAATTTTCTCCTAAAAGAAAAACCTGTAAGTCGAAGGATGTATACGGTACTGATATATATACTAATCCATAATATACTAGGTATAATATAGAATAGTTCAGATGGTTCTGGATCATCGTTATATAAAATCGAATTTGCAAATTTTCCTTTATGTAGAAATGCAAATCCGATATATCTCTCAAATCGTATTCCAGACACCACACGAACCTTATATAAGGCGAAAGTTTATGAAAGGAAGTATAGATTTATTTTAGTAGCATCGGAAAGAGCGTATTTTCCATTCTCCGTCGACAACCAAGCGGTCGACGTTCTAAGAAAACGTATCGAACGGACAATTTACTTAAGAGCCGACTGACCAGGAACTAAAATAGATCACTTCCGTGCCTGGCCTCACAAATTTTGCCCCGATCTAGGACTTAGAAAATTTTTTCATTAATTATAATGAATCACCATTAGAGACAAAGTTTTTCGGAACACAGGAAAAGAATTATTTGTTAAAAAAAATTGTTCTCCTAAAAGAGAAACCTGTAAGTCGAAGCATGCATACGGTACTGATATATATACTAATCCATAATATACTAGGTATAATATAGTATAGTTCTGATGGTTCTGGATCATCGTTATATAAAATCGAATATGCAAATTTTCCTTTAAGTAGACGTGCAAATCCGATATATCTCACAAATCGTATTCCAGATTCCACACTCTCCTTATATAAGGCGAAAGTTTATGAAAGGAACTATAGATTTATTTTAGTAGCATCGGAAACAGTGTACCATTCTCCGCCGGCAACCGAGCGGTCGACGTTCTAAGAAAACGGATCGAACGGACAATTTACTCTAGAGCCGACTGACCAGGAACTAAAATATCTCGCTTCAGTGCCTGGACTCACAAATTTTTTCCCGATCCAGGACTTAGAAATTTTTTCATTACTTACAACTAATCAGAATTATAGGCAAAGTTTTTCGGAACACAGGAAAAGAATTATTTGTTAAAAAAAATTGTTCTCCTAAAAGAGAAACCTGTAAGTCGAAGGATGTATACGGTACTGATATATATACTAATCCATAATATACTAGGTATAATATAGAATAGTTCAGATGGTTCTGGATCTTCGTTATATAAAATGGAATTTGCAAATTTTCCTTTAAGTAGACATGCAAATCCGATATATCTCTCAAATCGTATTCCAGACACCACACGCTCCTTATATAAGGCGAAAGTTTATGAAAGGAACTATAGATTTATTTTAGTAGCATCGGAAACAGTGTTCCATACTCCGTCGACAACAAAGCGGTCGACGTTCTAAGAAAACGGATCGAACGGACAATTTACTCTAGAGCCGACTGACCAGGAACTAAAATAAATTTCTTCCGTGCCTGGCCTCACAAATTTTGCCCCGATCTAGAACTTAGAAAATTTTTTCATTAATTATAATGAATCACCATTAGAGACAATGTTTTTCGGAACACAGGAAAAGAATTAATTGTTAAAAAAAAATTTTCTCCTAAAAGAAAAACCTGTAAGTCGAAGGATGTATACGGTACTGATATATATATATATACTAATCTATAATATACTAGGTATAATATAGAATAGTTCAGATGGTTCTGGATCATCGTTATATAAAATCGAATTTGCAAATTTTCGTATATGTAGAGATGCAAATCCGATATATCTCTCAAATCGTATTCCAGACACCACACGAACCTTATATAAGGCGAAAGTTTATGAAAGGAAGTATAGATTTATTTTAGTAGCATCGGAAACAGCGTTTCATTCTCCGTCGACAACCAAGCGGTCGACGTTCTAAGAAAACGGATCGAACGGACAATTTACTTGAGAGCCGACTGACCAGGAACTAAAATGGCACGCTTCCGTGCCTGACCTAACAAATTTTGCCCCAATCTAGGACTTAGAAGTTTTTTCATTAAATTATAATGAATCACTATTAGAGACAAAGTTTTTCGGAACACAGGAAAAAGAAATATTTTTTTAAAAAAAATTGTTCTCCTAAAAGAAAAACCTGTAAGTCGAAGAATGTATACGGTACTGATATATATACTAATCTATAATATACTAGGTATAATATAGAATAGTTCAGATGGTTCTGGATCATCGTTATATAAAATCGAATTTGCAAATTTTCCTATAAGTAGAAATGCAAATCCGATATATCTCTCAAATCGTATTCCAGACACCACACGCTCCTTATATAAGGCGAAAGTTTATGAAAGGAACTATAGATTTATTTTAGTAGCATCGGAAACGGTGTTCCATTCTCCGTCGACAACCGAGCGGTCGACGTCCAAAGAAAACGGATCGAACGGACAACTTACTTGAGAGCCGACTGACCAGGAACTATAATAGCTCGCTTCAGTTCTTGGGCTCACAAATTTTGCCCCGATCTAGGACTTAGAAAATTTTTTTCATTAATTATTAATGAAATCACTATTAGAGACAAAGTTTTTCGGAACACAGGAAAAGAAATAGGTTTTTTTAAAAAAAAAATTGTTCTCCTAAAAGAGAAAAACCTGTAAGTCGAAGGATGTATACGGTACTGATATATATATATATATACTAATCCATAATATACTAGGTATAATATAGAATAGTTCAGATGGTTCTGGATCATCGTTCTATAAAATCGAATTTGCAAATTTTCCTATATGTAGCGATGCAAATCCGATATATCTCTCAAATCGTATTCCAGACACCACACGAACCTTATATAAGGCGAAAGTTTATGAAAGGAAGTATAGATTTATTTTAGTAGCATCGGAAAGAGCGTTTCATTCTCCGTCGACAACCAAGCGGTCGACGTTCTAAGAAAACGGATCGAACGGACAATTTACTTGAGAGCCGACTGACCAGGAACTAAAATGGCACGCTTCCGTGCCTGACCTCACAAATTTTGCCCCAATCTAGGACTTAGAAGTTTTTTCATTAATTATAATGTATCAGCATTAGAGACAAAGTTTTTCGGAACACAGGAAAAGAAATATTTTTTTAAAAAAATTGTTCTCCTAAAAGAGAAACCTGTAAGTCGAAGGATGTATACGGTACTGATATATATACTAATCCATAATATACTAGGTATAATATAGAATAGTTCAGATGGTTCTGGATCATCGGTCTATAAAATCGAATTTGCAAATTTTCGTATATGTAGAGATGCAAATCCGATATATCTCTCAAATCGTATTCCAGACACCACACGAACCTTATATAAGGCGAAAGTTTATGAAAGGAAGTATAGATTTATTTTAGTAGCATCGGAAAGAGCGTTTCATTCTCCGTCGACAACCAAGCGGTCGACGTTCTAAGAAAACGGATCGAACGGACAATTTACTTGAGAGCCGACTGACCAGGAACTAAAATGGCACGCTTCCGTGCCTGGCGTCACAAATTTTGCCCCAATCTAGGACTTAGAAGTTTTTTCATTAATTATAATGTATCAGCATTAGAGACAAAGTTTTTCGGAACACAGGAAAACAATTATTTGTTAAAAGACATTGTTCTCCTAAAAGAGAAACCTGTAAGTCGAAACATGTTTACGGTACTGATATATATACTAATCCATATTATACTATAGTATAATATAGAATAGTAGAGATGGTTCTGTATCATCGTTCTATAAAATCGAATTTGCAAATTTTCCTATATGTAGCGATGCAAATCCGATATATCTCTCAAATCGTATTCCAGACACCACACGCACCTTATATAAGGCGAAAGTTTATGAAAGGAAGTATAGATTTATTTTAGTAGCATCGGAAAGAGCGTTTCATTCTCCGTCGACAACCAAGCGGTCGACGTTCTAAGAAAACGGATCGAACGGACAACTTACTTGAGAGCCGACTGACCAGGACCTATAATAACTCGCTTCATTGCCTGGGCTCACAAATATTTCCCCGATCAAGGACTTAGAAATTTTTTCATTACTTACAATGAATCACATTAGAGACAAAGTTTTTCGGAACACAGGAAATAGAAATATTTAAAAAAAAAATTGTTTCTCCTAAAAGAAAAACCTGTAAGTCGAAGGATGTATACGGTACTGATATATATACTAATCCATAATATACTAGGTATAATATAGAATAGTTCAGATGGTTCTGGATCATCGTTATATAAAATCGAATTTGCAAATTATTCGTTAAGTAGAAATGCAAATCCTATATATCTCTCAAATCGTATTCCAGACACCACACGAACCTTATATAAGGCGAAAGTTTATGAAAGGAAGTATAGATTTATTTTAGTAGCATCGGAAACAGCGTTCCATTCTCCGGGCAACCAAGCGGTCGACGTCCTAAGAAAACGGATCGAACGGACAACTTACTTGAGAGCCGACTAACCAGAAACTATAATAACTCGCTTTAGTGCCTGGGCTCACAAATTTTTCCCCGATCAAGGACTTAGAAATTTTTTCATTTATTATAACTAATCAGAATTCTAGGCAAAGTTTTTCGGAACACAGGAAAAGAATTATTTGTCAAAAAAAATTGTTCTCCTAAAAGAGAAATCTGTAAGACGAAGGATGTATGCGGTACTGATATATATACTAATCCATAATATACTAGGTATAATATAGAATAGTTCAGATGGTTCTGGATCATCGTTATATAAAATCGAATTTGCAAATTTTTCTTTAAGTAGAAATGCAAATCCGATATATCTCTCAAATCGTATTCCAGACACCACACGCACCTTATATAAGGCGAAAGTTTATGAAAGGAAGTATAGATTTATTTTAGTAGCATCGGAAAGAGCGTACCATTCTCCGCCGGCAACCAAGCGGTCGACGTTCTAAGAAAACGGATCGAACGGACAATTTACTTGAGAGCCGATTGCCGATGAACTAAAATAGTTCGCTTCCGAGCCTGGACTTAAAAATTTTGCCACGATCAAGGACTTAGAAATTTTTTCATTAATTATAATGAATCACTATTAGAGACAAAGGTTTTCGGAACACAGGAAAAGAAATCTTTTTAAAAAATTGTTCTCCTAAAAGAAAACCTGTAAGTCGAAGGATGTATGCGGTACTGATATATATATATACTAATCCATAATATACTAGGTATAATATAGAATAGTTCAGATGGTTCTGGATCATCGTTATATAAAATCGAATTTGCAAATTTCCCTTTAAGTAGAAATGCAAATCCGATATATCTCTCAAATCGTATTCCAGACACCACACGAACCTTATATAAGGCGAAAGTTTATGAAAGGAAGTATAGATTTATTTTAGTAGCATCGGAAACAGCGTTCCATTCTCCGTCGACAACCAAGCGGTCGACGTTCTAAGAAAACGGATCGAACGGACAATTTACTTGAGAGCCGACTGACCAGGAACTAAAATGGCACGCTTCCGTGTCTTGCCTTAAAAATTTTACCCCGATCTAGGACTTAGAAAATTTTTTCATTAATTATAATGAATCACATTAGAGACAAAGTTTTTCGGAACACAGGAAAGAGAATATTTATTTAAAAAAAAATTGTTCTCCTAAAAGAGAAATCTGTAAGTCGAAGGATGTATACGGTACTGATATATATATACTAATCCATAATATACTAGGTATAATATAGAATAGTAGAGATGGTTCTGTATCATCGTTCTATAAAATCGAATTTGCAAATTTTCCTATATGTAGCGATGCAAATCCGATATATCTCTCAAATCGTATTCCAGACACCACACGCACCTTATATAAGGCGAAAGTTTATGAAAGGAAGTATAGATTTATTTTAGTAGCATCGGAAACAGTGTTCCTTTCTCCGACGACAACCAAGCGGTCGACGTTCTAAGAAAACGGATCGAACGGACAATTTACTTGAGAGCCGACTGACCAGGAACTAAAATGGCACGCTTCCGTGCCTGACCTCACAAATTTTGCCCCAATCTAGGACTTAGAAGTTTTTTCATTAATTATAATGTATCAGCATTAGAGACAAAGTTTTTCGGAACACAGGAAAAGAAATATTTAAAAAAAAAATTGTTCTCCGAAAAGAGAAACCTGTAAGTCGAAGGATGTATACGGTACTGATATATATATACTAATCTATAATATACTAGGTATAATATAGAATAGTTCAGATGGTTCTGGATCATCGTTATATAAAATCGAATTTGCAAATTTTCCTATATGTAGCGATGCAAATCCGATATATCTCTCAAATCGTATTCCAGACACCACACGAACCTTATATAAGGCGAAAGTTTATGAAAGGAAGTATAGATTTATTTTAGTAGCATCGGAAAGAGCGTTTCATTCTCCGTCGACAACCAAGCGGTCGACGTTCTAAGAAAACGGATCGAACGGACAATTTACTTGAGAGCCGACTGACCAGGAACTAAAATGGCACGCTTCCGTGAATGACCTCACAAATTTTGCCCCAATCTAGGACTTAGAAGTTTTTTCATTAATTATAATGTATCACCATTAGAGACAAAGTTTTTCGGAACACAGGAAAAGAATTATTTGTTAAAAAAAATTGTTCTCCTAAAAGAGAAACCTGTAAGTCGAAGGATGTATACGGTACTGATATATATACTAATCCATAATATACTAGGTATAATATAGAATAGTTCAGATGGTTCTGGATCATCGTTATATAAAATCGAATTTGCAAATTTTTCTATATGTAGCGATGCAAATCCGATATATCTCTCAAATCGTATTCCAGACACCACACGAACCTTATATAAGGCGAAAGTTTATGAAAGGAAGTATAGATTTATTTTAGTAGCATCGGAAACAGCGTTCCATTCTCCGTCGACAACCAAGCGGTCGACGTTCTAAGAAAACGGATCGAACGGACAATTTACTTGAGAGCCGACTGACCAGGAACTAAAATGGCACGCTTCCGTGCCTGACCTCACAAATTTTGCCCCAATCTAGGACTTAGAAGTTTTTTCATTAATTATAATGTATCAGCATTAGAGACAAAGTTTTTCGGAACACAGGAAAAGAAATATTTTTTTAAAAAAAATTGTTCTCCTAAGAGAGAAACCTGTAAGTCGAAGGATGTATACGGTACTGATATATATACTAATCCATAATATACTAGGTATAATATAGAATAGTTCAGATGGTTCTGGATCATCGTTATATAAAATCGAATTTGCAAATTTTTCTTTAAGTAGAAATGCAAATCCGATATATCTCTCAAATCGTATTCCAGACACCACACGCTCCTTATATAAGGCGAAAGTTTATGAAAGGAAGTATAGATTTATTTTAGTAGCATCGGAAACAGTCTTCCATTCTCCGTCGACAACCCAGCGGTCGACGTTCTAAGAAAAACGGATCGAACGGACAATTTACTTGAGAGCCGACTGACCAGGAACTAAAATGGCACGCTTCCGTGCCTGACCTCACAAATTTTGCCCCAATCTAGGACTTAGAAGTTTTTTCATTAATTATAATGTATCACCATTAGAGACAAAGTTTTTCGGAACACAGGAAAAAGAAATATTTTTTTAAAAAAAATTGTTCTCCTAAAAGAGAAATCTGTAAGACGAAGGATGTATACGGTACTGATATATATATACTAATCTATAATATACTAGGTATAATATAGAATAGTTCAGATGGTTCTGGATCATCGTTATATAAAATCGAATTTGCAAATTTTCTTATAAGTAGAAATGCAAATCCGATATATCTCTCAAATCGTATTCCAGACACCACGAACCTTATATAAGGCGAAAGTTTATGAAAGTAACTATAGATTTATTTTAGTAGCATCGGAAACAGTTTTCCATTCTTCGTCGACAACCAAGCGGTCGACGTCCTACCTAAAAAAACGGATCGAACGGATAACTTACTTGAGAGCCGACTGACCAGGACCTAAAATAGCTCGCTTCCGTATTGGCCTCACAAATTTTGCCCCGATCTAGGACTTAGAAAATTTTTTCATTAATTATAATGAATCAGCATTAGAGACAAAGTTTTTCGGAACACAGGAATAAGAAATATTTTTTTAAAAAAAATTGTTCTCCTAAAAGAAAAACCTGTAAGTCGAATGATGTATACGGTACTGATATATATATATACTAATCCATAATATACTATAGTATAATATAGAATAATAGAGATGGTTCTGTATCATCGTTCTATAAAATCGAATTTGCAAATTTTCCTATATGTAGCGATGCAAATCCGATATATCTCTCAAATCGTATTCCAGACACCACACGAACCTTATATAAGGCGAAAGTTTATGAAAGGAAGTATAGATTTATTTTAGTAGCATCGGAAACAGCGTTCCATTCTCCGTCGACAACCAAGCGGTCGACGTTCTAAGAAAACGGATCGAACGGACAATTTACTTGAGAGCCGACTGACCAGGAACTAAAATGGCACGCTTCCGTGCCTGACCTCACAAATTTTGCCCCAATCTAGGACTTAGAAGTTTTTTCATTAATTATAATGTATCAGCATTAGAGACAAAGTTTTTCGGAACACAGGAAAAGAAATATTTTTTTTAAAAAAATTGTTCTCCTAAAAGAGAAACCTGTAAGTCGAAGGATGTATACGGTACTGATATATATATACTAATCTATAATATACTAGGTATAATATAGAATAGTTCAGATGGTTCTGGATCATCGGTCTATAAAATCGAATTTGCAAATTTTCGTATATGTAGAGATGCAAATCCGATATATCTCTCAAATCGTATTCCAGACACCACACGAACCTTATATAAGGCGAAAGTTTATGAAAGGAAGTATAGATTTATTTTAGTAGCATCGGAAACAGCGTTCCATTCTCCGTCGACAACCAAGCGGTCGACGTTCTAAGAAAACGGATCGAACGGACAATTTACTTGAGAGCCGACTGTGACCAGGAACTAAAATAGATCACTTCCGTGCCTGGCCTCACAAATTTTGCCCCGATCTAGGACTTAGAAAATTTTTTCATTAATTCTAATGAATCACCATTAGAGACAAAGTTTTTCGGAACACAGGAAAAGAAATATTTTTTAAAAAAAATTGTTCTCCTAAAAGAGAAACCTGTAAGTCGAAGGATGTATACGGTACTGATATATATATACTAATCTATAATATACTAGGTATAATATAGAATAGTTCAGATGGTTCTGGATCATCGGTCTATAAAATCGAATTTGCAAATTTTCGTATATGTAGAGATGCAAATCCGATATATCTCTCAAATCGTATTCCAGACACCACACGAACCTTATATAAGGCGAAAGTTTATGAAAGGAAGTATAGATTTATTTTAGTAGCATCGGAAAGAGCGTTTCATTCTCCGTCGACAACCAAGCGGTCGACGTTCTAAGAAAACGGATCGAACGGACAATTTACTTGAGAGCCGACTGACCAGGAACTAAAATGGCACGCTTCCGTGCCTGACCTCACAAATTTTGCCCCAATCTAGGACTTAGAAGTTTTTTCATTAATTATAATGTATCAGCATTAGAGACAAAGTTTTTCGGAACACAGGAAAAGAAATATTTTTTTAAAAAAATTGTTCTCCTAAAAAAGAAACCTGTAAGTCGAAGGATGTATACGGTACTGATATATATATACTAATCTATAATATACTAGGTATAATATAGAATAGTTCAGATGGTTCTGGATCATCGGTCTATAAAATCGAATTTGCAAATTTTCGTATATGTAGAGATGCAAATCCGATATATCTCTCAAATCGTATTCCAGACACCACACGAACCTTATATAAGGCGAAAGTTTATGAAAGGAAGTATAGATTTATTTTAGTAGCATCGGAAACAGCGTTCCATACTCCGTCGACAACCAAGCGCTCGACGTTCTAAGAAAACGGATCGAACGGACAATTTACTTGAGAGCCGACTGACCAGGAACTAAAATGGCACGCTTCCGTGCCTGGCTTCACAAATTTTGCCCCAATCTAGGACTTAGAAGTTTTTTCATTAATTATAATGTATCAGCATTAGAGACAAAGTTTTTCGGAACACAGGAAAAGAAATATTTTTTTTAAAAAAATTGTTCTCCTAAAAGAGAAACCTGTAAGTCGAAGGATGTATACGGTACTGATATATATATACTAATCTATAATATACTAGGTATAATATAGAATAGTTCAGATGGTTCTGGATCATCGGTCTATAAAATCGAATTTGCAAATTTTCGTATATGTAGAAATGCAAATCCGATATATCTCTCAAATCGTATTCCAGACACCACACGAACCTTATATAAGGCGAAAGTTTATGAAAGGAAGTATAGATTTATTTTAGTAGCATCGGAAACAGCGTTCCATTCTCCGTCGACAACCAAGCGGTCTCGACGTTCTAAGAAAACGTATCGAACGGACAATTTAGTTGAGAGCCGACTGACCAGGAAATAAAATAGATCGCTTCCGTGCCTGGCCTCACAAATTTTGCCCCGATCTAGGACTTAGAAAATTTTTTCATTAAATATAATGAATCAGCATTAGAGACAAAGTTTTTCGGAACACAGGAAAAGAATTATTTGTTAAAAAAAATTGTTCTCCTAAAAGAGAAAAATGTAAGTCGAAGGATGTATGCGGTACTGATATATATACTAATCCATAATATACTAGGTATAATATAGAATAGTTCAGATGGTTCTGGATCATCGTTATATAAAATCGAATTTGCAAATTTTCCTTTAAGTAGACATGCGAATCCGATATATCTCTCAAATCGTATTCCAGACACCACACGCTCCTTATATAAGGCGAAAGTTTATGAAAGGAACTATAGATTTATTTTAGTAGCATCGGAAACAGTGTTCCATTCTCCGTCGACAACCAAGCGGTTGACGTTCTAAGAAAACGGATCGAACGGACAACTTACTTGAGAGCCGACTGACCAGGAACTATAATAACTCGCTTCAGTGCCTGGGCTCACAAATTTTTATCCGATCAAGGACTTAGAAATTTTTTCATTAATTATAATGGATCACCATTAGAGACAAAGTTTTTTCGGAACACAGGAAAAAGAAATATTTTTTTAAAAAAAATTGTTCTCCTAAAAGAGAAACCTGTAAGTCGAAGGATGTATACGGTACTGATATATATATATATACTAATCTATAATATACTAGGTATAATATAGAATAGTTCAGATGGTTCTGGATCATCGGTCTATAAAATCGAATTTGCAAATTTTCGTATATGTAGAGATGCAAATCCGATATATCTCTCAAATCGTATTCCAGACACCACACGAACCTTATATAAGGCGAAAGTTTATGAAAGGAAGTATAGATTTATTTTAGTAGCATCGGAAACAGCGTTCCATTCTCCGTCGACAACCAAGCGCTCGACGTTCTAAGAAAACGGATCGAACGGACAACTTACTTGAGAGCCGACTGACCAGGAACTAAAATAGCACGCTTCCGTGCCTGGCTTCACAAATTTTGCCCCAATCTAGGACTTAGAAGTTTTTTCATTAATTATAATGTATCAGCATTAGAGACAAAGTTTTTCGGAACACAGGAAAAGAATTATTTGTT